>JABUQX010031685.1:17500-20000 GCA_015478945.1 Trachelipus rathkii
AGATTCTGGAGATTCTTGGAAGACCTTTTCGCCCTAAACAGCCAGATGTGGGATTCATCATTGCAAGTAGTTGCCCAAAGTTCTTACTGGTCCTAACACTCCGAAGTTGTTAAAACATTCAAATAATTTCTAAAATTTTTTTCCATCTTATAAAAATTATTTTATGCTTGTCAATGATTTTAAATGAATAGTTTTTCAGAATGAAGGATATTCCTACCGGCTCATTTGAGGTCCTCAGTTATTTATTCTTATTCTTGTGCGGACTGCCACGCCCGGTAGGCCTGACTGGCTTACAACTGCAGCTGAGGATTTCAAAGCATCTGGCTCTTTCATTTTAGAACAAATAGACCACTAATCTCACCTGAAAACTCTGCCATCAGGACCTCACTCTTTCTCAGAGAGCTGTCACGACATCTCAAAGGATAGCTTCAAGATATTGTCTTCGGCGTCGGTTTACTTGAACGAACGATTCTCGAGAGCTTGTTTACATAGTACAAAGCCGCAACTTAACTCAGATGGCTCCTCAATTAAGTTATTTTTGTTTTAATTTTGGTTTTAATTTATTTATTTACTTAAATAATCCCGTTTTAATCACTGTGTAATTTGTTATATATATATATATATATATATATATATATATATATATATATATATATATATATATATATATATATATATATGAGAATTCTGATGAACTGGTGGAAAAGGACTGAAATCTAACCTTTAGGGAATGAGAAATTTTGAATTTGAATATTAATTTACAAGGGTTACAAAATTTGCTCGTCATAGTTAATTTTGAACTGGAATGAAACAGGATTGTTCAAACATTGTCAGTAGAGGCGAAGTAGAAATATGCGTAGCAGTTAGTCTGTGACCAAAGGAGTGAACAAAGATGTAATGAGACTGTGTGGATGGAAAAGTCACAATCAAGCTTTTCACAAAAGAAGAGGTTTGAAATTTAAAAGCTTCTAAAATGTTGTAACAGCGATGGTATTCCGAAAGTAAAAACTCGGTGTCTATAAAATATCGGTGCCAGTCAGTTTAGAGAAAGAAAATTGATATGACGAAATGATCTAAATTATGCCATTCCAATATGCACACTGGAAATAAAAATTATTGCATATGTTATGCCTACTCCCTATTTGTAAGGAGTAGGCATATGTTATGTTGACTAATTACAAATAGTGACGATACTCCTTTGCAAAGTAAGCATCTGACGAGGTGCAAAGAAGTTCAGAAAATTCCTCAGAGCACCTAAACTCTTGGTGTAATTTGCTTGATACCGTAAATAAAAGTGATCTTTCAAGAAGGACTAATTGAAAATGAATCTCAGAGAATTGATAGAATAAGGAAAAATAATTAACGTATTCTTTCAAAGAGTGTGAGCGGAGAGACCTGCCGGATGTTTGTTGTCCCACCATAGACATGCCTTTTCCTCTCGGAAAGGCAGGTAACCTTTCAGAGGAAAGTGGAGGGTCTCCTTTTAGTTCATCGTGGTCAAGAGGTAACACTCTTGGTTTACCATCTCAAGGGTAAGGGTTCAAACCACTTAGGGATATTTTTTGTGTACAAATATTTATGGTTTATGCATTGCGCTGAAATATACAAAGTTAACTCCTGGTTAAAATACCTAGTATTGCCCCCCCCCTGACCCGAGGTGAGCGGGGAGACCTGCCGGAGGTTTGATGTCCCACCAAAGATATGCCTTGTCCTCTCGAAAAGGCAGGTAACCTTTCAGAGGAAACTGTGGGTTTCCTTTAGCTCATCGTGGTCAAGAGGTAACACTCTTAATTTACCATCTCAAGGGTAAGGGTTCTAAACCCACTTAGGAGATTTTATTTGTGTACAACATGATGGTTTATGCATAATAAGTAAAGAGTAGACATCTGGAAAGAATGAGTGAAAGAGACAGTCATTATCATTGAATGAAAGAATGAAGGTAGAAGAAAGAGCACAGAGGAGAGAGAGAGAGAGAAAGAGGAGAGAGGAGAGAGAGAGAGAGAGAGAGAGGAGAGAGAGAGAGGAAGGGAGGAAAGATGAAGGAAGAAGAAAGAGCACAGAGGAAAAAAACTTAGGGGTAGCCTTTCCTCCACAAGTCTATAAAACGACTCGAAATAAATTTAGGTTAAATGAGATCACGCTTCGATCGGATGGTAAAAAAAAAATGTATCTATACCGAAACGAAACTACTGATCATGGTAGGATGCAACATCGAAAACGCAAAGTTTGAAAAAAACTACAAGAAGGACGCTGTTATTTCCATATACTTTCTTAGTATTAATCTCTGAGAGAACACAAATCACATCTTTTAGAAGGATTAACGATGACAGGTAAACAAATTTAAAATTGGGGAAATATTTTGATTGAAATTTTCAAATTTCAACTTGAGCAGATGATAAATATTCGTCTTGCAGACCATCAGACATATGAACTTCATTAATTGAATTAAGATGAAAATATATATACTGTATATATATATATATATATATATATATATATA
>JABUQX010031686.1:0-32816 GCA_015478945.1 Trachelipus rathkii
TTTCTCCTACTTTTTCTACTTTTACATTAATGATCTTCTCACCTGCCACATTCTAACTCTATCACCTTATTCTTTTAACTATAAGTGTTAATTCTTACAACTCATTTCAATCACTCTGTTGCTACTTATTACTTTCTTAAATTGCTCTCGTCTTTAATCTTTCCGATTCTATTCTCGTTATCTCTGGATAGAATTTCGGTGGGAACGTTTAACTTTGTGAACAAATTCATGGTTTAAAACCAATTCTACAAATCTCCCTCTCTAAAACTTCTTTAACTTTCCTATCTCTTCTCATTCCTTTGGAACAATATAGCATCATTGATATTTTACATAACAATAAATGTCCTTGAAATCTCACATTCACAACGGCTTGATCAGGCGCCTCAAAGAAACTGGGAGCTTTGTTTAAACTGCGAAACTTTTTCTTTCTTTCTCAGTTACTCCAGCTATACAAGGCCTCATCCGCCCTTTAATGAGTACTGCTCTATATCTGGGGGGGATCAGCTTTCACCCGGCTTTTGAATAGGGTAGAGTTCAAAGGCCAAAAGGCTTATAAAACTGTTCTTACTGTTCAGTTCACTTGACCTCTATCTTTGCGGGCAAGTTTTACTAATCTTTTCATATTACCGCATTGGCAGTTTTGCTCAGGGAACTTATCATCAGTTACCACCATCTTACTGTCGCCTCGTAGCACAAGGTCGGTCTGCACATGGTTTTGGTGTTGATATTGGTAACTCTAAACTAGTTCGTTGCGGTGCTTCTTTTTTACCTGCCAAACTCTTGTTCTGTGGAATTCTTCCATCTCGTATTCCTGCTGATTTATCGCCCACCTCAAAGCATCGCTATCTATCTGAGTAATTACGTAGTTGATTCAATTCTTAGCGTGCAACAACCCCTCCTTTGAATAGGTCTCCGGAGTTGTGCGTGACAAACTGTACATATTAATATATATTTATTATATAATATATATATATTATTATATAATAAGATATATATAATATATTATATGTATATATATATAGTAAGTGGGCCAGTTTCGCTCAGTCATCGAAAAATCTATACTTTTTCGATAATTGTCATTTTCTACAAATTTTTATCCCCACTGCAAGATCAAAAAATGTTTCACAATCCAACAATATAAGTAATTATATATATATATATTATATATATATATATATAATATATATAATATAATATTATATAAATATATATATATATATATTAGTCTGGGTTAGTTCCATGCTAGGTCCGTTACGATAAGATCTTTTTAGTATACCATACGTTTACTCTTGTATACTAGCAAAAACTTACACCTGAAACTTATCACCATGTACCACCATCTTTAACGTTGCCGCACATGACCTATATGGAACACGGCTGCCTTAAAACTAAATTCCATTATCTCCTCTCTCTCTCGCTCTCTCTCTCTCTTTATTATAGATATATATATATATATATATTATAATATATTATATATATATATTAATATATATAGATAATATATATTATAAATATATAATTATGATATATATATAGATATATATATATATTATGTTGGCACCGTTGCATTAAGATCCTATCAATTCGATTATCCATATAAAAAATTATGTAATTCCATGTATCGTCGTGACATAGCAATAGTAACAATTTTATATTATATTATATATATATATTAATATAATATAATATTAGATTATATATATATTTATATATATATATATATATATATATTATATATGAATATATATAATATTATATATTTGAATGGCAACAATGTGGGAGATGTTATTCTTTACTTCCGCCACTTCATCGTTAGATTATGTCACTACTTTCTGCAGCCCGGTTTGCAGGGAGGAAAGCTCTGCCTCTCTTGCAGGCCGAAAAGCCGGCTTCGTCTATGGCAGGCGGAAGACTCGGCCTCTTTGTCGGCGAAAGCTCGGCCTCGCCTACGCTCTGGAGGCTCGCTCTTTTAAACCGGAGAGGAGAGCCAGCTTCTTTTAAACCAAATGGAATAGTCCAGCTTCTTTGTAAGCCCCAGAGAGGTATAAGCCCGCTTCCTTGTAAGCCGAAAGGCGATGAGTCCATCTTCTTTTATAGCCAGAGTGGGAATTCCCAGGCTCTTTGTTGACGTGTGAGACGGTTCCAAACTTTAGATAGAAAAACGAGGGATCCAACTTACTTCCTGGCTCGGAGGTCGGACTATAATTCAGCTTATGTCTATATTAGCAACTATCTCTGATGTAGCCTAACACTACGAATTATCTCTTTAAAGGCTAATAAGACCAAAGCAAAACACCAGGTTATTTATTTATGTACAAGTTTTTTATGCAAAATAAGATTAGATCAATTGGCAAAATGCTTGATTTATTTTCACTTCTAATTATAATATATATATCACAATATAAAAAAATTTAATTTATGTTCGTACTTTTATAAAAATGGATCATTGAAAATATAATAAAACGAAAATTGCCCGAAACTCCCATATATGGTCCATGCCTTCACTTTCTGAAACATATGAAAACTAAGGCCTTCATTTAAGTTTATCAATATTGCTTAAATCTAAGTTTTATAAAATATAACTACTTTCATATTTTATTAAATTTTCGTTAATTATTCGTTATAATATATTTTCGTTTGGGGAAATTAAATTAAACACTTCACCATATATTTTACTTCCCACCAGAACACGAGAGACTCCATCAAGCCGGAACCGGTGCGGGGAACACTTAAAGGAAGGGACTGAGTGCATTCTATCCTGAATCGGACTCTATTAGTGATTGTTTATTTTTAATATTATTATTATTTATTATTTTATGTAATCACTAAGAAACCCAATGTATGTTTAAATTAAATTTAAAATTGAAATGCACTTTTTTTTAACATAATCACTTGTTTTATAAAACAAATTCACTATTGGCCCGTGTTCTAGTAGATGAGTTGTCTTCATGAAGCGATCATCATCCGAATGAAACCATCTGTGAAGTCATTTTCCAAGGCCGTTAGAAAACCATCTGCGAAGCCGATTTACCATCCGGGGTTTGAAAAACTCATCCGAAAATATGCAACTTGAACTGTAGATTCTCTCTTGGGTTTTATTTTTAGAAATAATGGAATCACCAAGAAGAGTACGCGTACGAAGATAATATAGTCGACAGTTGGTATGAAATCCTCCTTATTAAACATTTACCTATATTAAAATATTTATTCCTTCATTCTCGAAGAAAACCATTATTACATAGAGAGCAGTGTATGTGTCCTTCTTGATATGTACATACACATAATAATATTACTTGATAGTGATTCACTTCTTCATGTCATCCATCAATACGGTACATGCTACTGAGGTGCCAATTAGTTGATGAACGTTAATACCATTACCATGGAATCATGTCTATTCGAACCAATAAGAGTACAAAATGAAGTTCATCCAAGATTATAATCCTGAATCTCCTGTAAGGGGAGACTACGTTAGTTATCCTAGTGTCACTGAAAACTAGTCACTTAAAACTGAAGTTCGGGAGACCTGGAATAAGAAGCATGACCTGTTTCCTCTTCATCAGAAGGTTTTTGCTTGAAATTTTCTTTGCTTGTATAACATCGTGTAATTGTGACGATGACGGAATAAGCCAGTTATTACTAGGTTGGTAGAACCGGTAATTAACAGATTCACTTGATCGTCACACACACTGTCAGCATACTGCTTGAATTTTCTTCTTAGATCTTGGTCTTCTGCTGGGAGCTGCTACTGTTGATGTCCGCTTCTTTTCCCAGTGAAACCCAACTTTTGTAGAATAGTTCGTCTGTTCATCTTCTTGAATTCTCCTTTTACTGCAAACGAACTCCTCTGTGGCAGACTTTCGAAAGCATCTTCTTAAATGTGCTCTCGAAAGGTGATGTTCTATTCTTCCTAACTTTGCCTGCCTGTTAAGGGCTCTGATTCGCAGGAGGCATCCTTTTCTACCACATATGTTGTCCTCTGCTTGTCGCTTCAGTAGGAGAGACACTTCTGCTTTGGCACTGTAGTTAGGGACAGCTGCTTTGGCACCTAGTTGAGGACAGCTGCTTGCCACCGTAATGGAGGACTGCTAGCCTTGCGGACCGTTGGAAGAGAGACTACTGCTCTTACCAAGGAATCTGCGGCTAAGATGTATGGTGTTCAACATTCAGGTCACTCAGTTAAGCTGTGCAGATAGTGGAATCGTTTTTCTTTACTCCGCACTTCACTGTAATATTTGTCACTTATATTCTGCTAAGTCCCCGGTTTGCAGGCGGATAGACGCTCGCCTCCTTATAGGCGGAAAAGCTCTGCCTCGTCTACGCAGCTTTAAGGCTCGGCTTCTTTTAAAGCCGGAGAGGGAGAGCCAGGCTTCTTTGCAAGCCAGAGAAGGAAAGCCAGGCTTCTTTGTAAGCGAGAGAGGGAAAGCCCGGCTTCCTTGTAAGCCGGAGAGGGAGAGCCTTGCTTCTTTGTAACCAGATGAGGAAAGCCAGGACTTCTTTGTATACTGAGCCGTTCCAACTCTGTAGTAGAGAGACGAGAGAGGTCCAACTTCTTCCTGGCTTCTTAGTGGATGATATTATTTCAGCTTAGTTCTATATTAGTAAATTATCTCTTAGTAGTAGCAAAGCGCTACGAATTATCTCTTTAAAGGCTAATAAGACAAAAGCGAAACACCAGGTTATTTATTTTTAACGAAAAAATTATAAAAAAAAGTTACGATAAATAGCGAAAGTGATACAAATACTATTAAATTGACATTGTCAATTTTTAATTTATTTTCATTTTTTATAATAGTTTATTACATATTTAAAAAAAATATATTTTTATGTCTAACTTTTATGAAAATGGATCATTGAAAATATAATAAAACGCAAAGATTGCCGAAATTCCGATAATGGCGTATCCTTCACTTCTGACATAATTGAAAAACTAAATGCTTTTAATTAGCCTTATCAATCATAAATTCTAAGTTTTTATAAAAATATAACTACCTTTTATAAATATATTATAATATTTTCGTTAATATTTTCTATAAATATTTTCTTTTGGGGATAACTAAATAAAACACATTCATATATTATATATATTATATTATATATAATATATAATATATATAAATAATTTATATATATATATAATTTAATCTATATATATATAATTATATAGTATATTATATATAAATATAATATTATAATATGATGTAGTCAGAAGCGAAACTTTCTTTTGTTTTCAATATCAAAATGTTTCCAAAGTTTATTAACACCTCTTCGAGGCCTTAAAACGGACAGTTTCAAGTCTTTCCCGAAAGGAAATTTTGTAATAATATATATTATATAAAAAATTCCAACAGAAGTTAACGATTCCCGAAAAAAGCTCCAATATTAGAGAGAATTTTTCTCTTACCCTGCTCTCATTCAAGGAAGTGTTTACTAAGCAAACATTTTGCAGGAAATTCTAGCATCGTGTGAATAGGCTATTCTCTAGAGCATCGAAGTAGACAAAGTGATTCCCAAACTTGAGGGGCACAGGTACAGGAAAAAGATCATAAGACAATTAAACAGAAATATATTATTATATCGTAAATTATTTACAACGATGAAGTAATAACACTGATGCTGTGCACTAACGTTGTATGACAATATTGAAAAGAAAAGGTTATGTATGAGGATGGGTTATTTTGAGGAGTTGTGGGGAGGAAATGAAGCTACACCCTTAAAAAAGGAAAATAAGGATTAGGCCCTCACTCTTGCAACACTCTTATGTTGCATGCAACATGGTACTAGAGTCGTAGCAGTGCTAACAGTCGAACATGTCCAATACACTATTCATGTATGTACTTTACATTTGTTAGTGTCAATGCGTCTACGATAAGCATGGCATATTCCATGCATCGCTGTCTTAGGAGTTACATATTTATGTACATAAACTCATATAGCGGTCTACCAATACTAATCGATATTAATCGAAATATTGTTACCACAATTTTTACTTTCAAAGTATATTATAATATATATATTTATATATATTATAGAATTATATATATATATATATATATATATAAATATACTAATTATTATATATATATATATATATATATATACTATACTGCATCATAAAAGATGCAATAAAACCAAAACCATAAGTAGGCAAATATAAATTACTTCCTCTAAATGGTATTATATATAATTATATATATATAATTAGTATATATATATATAATATATATATAATATATATAATTATATTATTATAATAATATATATATAATAATATTATATATATGTATCACCACGTACCACCACTAAGGCAATCACTTTTCAAGTAGGCAGGAATAACAATAGATAGAAACAGACCTACCCAAACACAAGTCTAACCCTGGTGAGGACGCGAGAACAGCAGATACAGATGATGACGGAGTTTCACATTATAAGAACTGCCGAAAGAAGAGGCATCACATACAAACAAGCCTGGGTTTCCATATTCATACAACATTCTGTGCGAGCATGGCACTCCTTGTGCTACGAGGGGGATGCATATGGTGGGCATGCAGAATTCAACACCCTAGAACAACAGTACCGTTGTTTAATACTTGAGAAAAAAAGAGGAAGAGATAGAAGAAAAAGAAGAGAGAGAGAAGAGAGGAGAAGAGAGGAGAGAAAAGAAGGGAGGGGAGAGAGAGGAGAGAGACGAAGATGAGAGAGAGAGAGAGAGAAGAGGAGAGAGGAGGAAGAGAGAGATGAGCGCCAACATCACGTCGCAGAGATAGAGGGTCAAAGGAGCTTAAACGTAGTGGACAGTTTATTAATATTTTAACCTTAGACTCGACGCTATCAAAAATTGGTGGCACCGATGCCGGCCCAAATGTGAGAACAGGTATACTCCATACGTAGGCGGATAAGACCCTATGTAACTCAAACAGCTGTTCTGAAGAAAAATATTCCGCAACCTGAACATGCCGCCCAACAACCGTTATGATGTAAAGTTTTCAAAACAATTTATTGTTTATGTTTATACCCCAAGTATGTTTATGTTGTTTACAGGTGCGACGGTAAAGCCGTCTAGAGGATACGAAAGTTTGAAGATGTTTTAGAGAGGGAGATGTGAAGAAGTTGAGTTTTTAAAAGAGTTTAATTTAACAAGGTTGATGAGACCCGATCGGAAAATTCCATCCAGATTGACAACGACAAGAATAGAATCGGAAAGTTGAAATCTTGAAGCAACTCTATGGAAGCAAAAGAAGGAACAGATTTGAAATGATTGGAAAAATGGAGAGTTGAGTCATCAGCATAAGAATGAAGAGAGTTAAAAGTGCAGCTGAGATTGTTGAAACATTAAAAATAAAGCTAGTGATAAAGCAGAATCATGAGGAACACCACAATTAACATGAAAGGAGGAAGAGGCTACTCTATCAACAAGTGCCGATATGTAACGATATGAGAAAAAGTAAGCAACGACAAGGAGGAAACCCATCAGAAGGGAGCTTAGAGAGCAGCGACTCGTGTCATACCCGATCGAAAGCTTTTGATATGTCAAGCGTCGCAATACAAGATTCCCCATAGTCCCTTTAGGCAGAAGACTACAAAAAGGTAAGATAGGTAAGCATATCATAGGTTGAACTCGAACGTTGGGAACCATACTGGCTATCTGAAACAAGTGAATGAGATTCCAGATGATCCAGGAAATAATAGTTGAAGAGTTTAAAGTTTTTTAAACAGAATACAAGCAAGAGATATACATTAACACCTGTAACAGTACACCCTCATACAAAACCTTACTGCACTCAAGACAGTCCTTTTATATCCATCAAGTATTTAATTGCACCAGTCACATTATTGCCATTTACAATTTTCCTACTACCATCTGCATCATCCGTTCCCTTTTCATTTAACATATAGCCTAAATATTTAAACTCAGATACTTGTTCCAAATGATCACCATTCAACGTGATTTCCCTTCGGACTCTCCTCACTCACTAAAATCACATTAATCTGATCTACATTTACTTTCAAACCCCTATGTCAATCCTCTCACACTTTCTTCATGTTAGCCACGGAAAACCTAATAATAAGCATTGCACCCTCAACTCTCTGCCATTTTCCATCAATTTAACAGTTTAGCACATTCACCTACCATCCCCTTTAATTCTTTCAACACCCCATCCATATACAAATTAAATAGCCAGCCAAGAAGACATAACACATCCCTGCCTCACTCCAATCTTAATATTAAACCATTCACTTTCAACTCACAGACGCTTCACTATCAACATATATACTTTTGATTCGATTTTGATACCTACCACAAACAACATATATTACTAACAGTTGCCACCGAGTTTTCCCAGTAATAGTGTTATACGCCTAGATACAATTTTTTCTTCTTCTCTCTCATTTTCTCAATCATTTGTTGCAATGTGAAAATTTGATAGACACAACTTCAACTAAATTATTTTTAATATATAATAGTATTTGATCTCCATTATATTACCATTCTTTGCCTTTTTCTATATTATTCTCTAAATCTGATGTGATTGAAAACTTTTCAATGTTTTTATCGTGTTATGTTGTTTAATATTTTATATGTATTTTAATACTTTTAAATGAGTTCAACTGCAGATACTGGGAAATTTCCCGATTTGCTTTATCTTCTTGATGGAATATTGTTCTCTGGACATTGAATCAAAAAGCAAGGAAAATACACTGAAAATCCAATATTGATTCGAATGATATTAATTTTTAGTTTTTGGAAAGTTGAACAGCAAGATATATTCGGTGAAGAGGCGACTTGCTATCGATTGGTCTTCTTTGAATAATAATTTCAATGTACGTTAGATTCTATAGGCTTTACTCCTCTTTGAAAAACTGAAAACCTGAGATATAGCATGATCTATATTGTTCTACTACATGAGATATGTAAGGGATTTAAAATGAGTAAGCTTGTTGGGTCACCATGTCTGCAAGAAACCAAGTTCAAAATTAATCAACTATCATCCTAAGCACAAATTTTTTCGATTGTTTTGCCATCGTTAAAATAGTAATATGACCTATTGCTGTAACCATGAAATTTGAAACAGGTGGAATTGTAAAACGTTCATAACAATTTTTTCAGCAAAGTTAGTCACGGAAATTTAGTAGCGAATATACAATTGCTATGGACGAAACACGATGATTCATAATGTATCAAATAGGAATATTTTTTGAAAATTTCTTTGCATTTTGCACCCAGTAGATTAAAAAATTTAACCTAAATCCTCTAAATTAAAAAATTGAATTCATTATTAAAAGATATTAAATTGACACCTAATGGTGAAGCAGATCTGTTAATTTCTGGGAAGCATAGATTAGGTGAAAAATAGATGAAGAAAGTATGTTGTTTCAAGCTCATTACTTCCACAAATTCATTGCATCATTTTCCCACAAATCAAAGTTCTTTGCCACGTTTTAGTACCTTAAGTGCGTGCTAAAAAGTAGCTATAAGTCATAGTTCAATAGAAAGATTAATGTCTGTTTACGAAGTGTCTTATTACAAAGGTTTTCAAGTCAAACCATCAATTTGATAGAGTTGTTATAAATATTTTTGGAAGAGAAAAAAAAGTAAATATTACTTTCTTCTTTGTACCAAAAAAATTAAAATAAGACTTCTTACTAGTTATACTCATATTGAAATAAAACTTTTCGTAAGTTATGGAATATTTATAAATATTGGGTTTGGTGGTTATCATTTTTATTATTCAAATTTGAATAATTATAATTAAGAGTATAATACTCACTTTATATATATATTGTATTATTATATATTATATATATATATGATATATATGTATACTATATTATATATATATATATTATTATATTATATTTTATATATATATATAATATAATATAATATAATCAGTTGGCGATCCGCCACTTTTTACTATCTCTGACTCTCCTCTCTCTTCTCTCCTCAAATTAAATAGAACCTTCATTCATCTTTCTCTTTGCTTCTCTCTCTGTCTCTTCGTTCTCTCTCTTCTTCTATATAATATATATACTATATTATATATTATATATATTAAAATAATATATATATAATATATATATAGTATATATTTATATATAATATTTACTGTATATATATTTATATATATGTCTATATTATATATATAATAATTATATATAATATCAAACATAGAGACTAGATAATATGACCCATAGTATATAAGTATATATTTTTAAGTTATTTATATATATATAATATAATTATTATAATATATATAAATATAATGTATATATAATTATATATATATTTATAAATTATATTAATTATAAATATTATATATATAAAATATAAGATTAGACATAAAAATATTTAATATATTATTATATATATTTATAATATTTATATATATATATATAATTATATATAATTAATATATATATAAATATATAAATTACTGATAGTCCATAAATTAGTTTTGGGGGGGACGTTTTTTATTGTTAATTCATACTAACTTTAATTTTAATATATTCAAGCTATTTTTTTTTTTTTATAAAGCTACTGATTTTAATGTTAATATTTTATGTATTTTAATTTCTTTACTAATATTTTTTGTTTAAATAAATATTATTTATTATGTTAGTATTTAAACATTTATTATTTACACATGGATTTTAAAATTAATTTTATACTCTAAATTCACTAATATGAAATCCGCCAACTGCTTTGCACTGTTAGTTCATTTTCATATGTGTTAAGCGTTATTTAGTAGCAGGATATTTGCAACTTTTCTTTTCAATTTTTGCATATCTTATTATATTTATTATGTATTTCATTTAATTTTACCACTTCAGCAAAGAAATAGAGAATATTTTCGAACTTTATGAACTTTGCCAAAATATGTTTAAAATGTACGCGTTAGGTCTGACACGATTAGACGAGCAGAGTGTCCTCTGATATATATTATATATATAAATAATATATATATATAATAATATTATAATAATTATATACTATTTATATATATTTATTATAATATATAATAAAATAATATATATAAATATATATATATATATAGATATAATATTATATATATATATATATATTATATATATATATATATATATATATATATTATAATAGATATATATTATATATAATATTATATAATTCCCCTATAAGCTGTTTACTGAAAATTATATATATATCTAAATATATATAAATATATTATATATTAATAAATATTATATAATACATATAATATACTATATAATATTATATATAATATATATAATTATAAATTATACATATATATATATATATGTATATATTATATATATTGTATATAGGATATATGATAAAAGAAATAACGATATATAACCTAATTATATAATAATATTAATATATAATAATAATAATATATATATAATATATTTCATACATATAATAATATATATTATATAATATATATATAAATATATATATAAATATAAATATTAATTTATATTATATATATTATATAATATTATTATTTTATTAATATCTACAAATCACTTAATTCACATGACTGTGGGGTAGTGAGAGCAACAAAGTGTAGCCCTTCATGAGAAGATTAGTATTATATACTATATTAATATAATATTATAATTTATATAATATATCATAATAATATAGTATATATATTTAAATATAATATAATAACATTATATATGATATATATATATATATATATAAGAATATATATTAATTTATATTAAATATATTATTATATATATATTAAATATTATATATATTGTATATATTATATTTATAATATATATATATATTAATATTATTATATATAATATATATATTATATTAAGTATATATATATATATAATACATATAATTTTATCTATATATAATATAATTATATATATATATATATAATAATATATTATTATGTTAAATATATATATTTATATATATATATATATTTATAATATATATAATATATATATATATATATATATATAAGATATTAATATTATATATATATATATATGTATATATATATATATATATAATATATATATTAATTATATATAATATAATATTATATATATATATATATTATATATTATATATAATATTAATATCATATAATATATATATATAATATATATATATTAATATAGTATCATATATTAATAATAATATATATATATATATATATTTATATATATATTAATATATATATAATTTATATAAACATATAATATAATTATAATATTATATATAATATAATAGTATATATATATATTTAATATAATAATCATTATATCATTATATTATATATATATTTATATAATAATAATTATATTATTAATATATATATAATTATAATAATATTATAGTATATATATATATAATAATATATATTATATATATATATAAATATTATATAAATATATATATGTAGTATATATATTATATTATTATATAATATATTATATATATATAATATCTAGTATAATATATATATATAATTATATATATATATATATATATATAATATATATATATAATAGTATATATATATATAAAATTATATATATAATAATAATACTAATATATATATATAATATTATAATATATAATGATATATTATTATATTTCCATATATAGATAATATATTATACAGTGCGAAACCAAATTCAAATTTTAATTCAAGACCTTTTCATGGAGATAAAGCAGTATCACTAAGGAAGAAAAATGAAGAACTAAATAAACCGACTCGATTAACTTGTTTTTGGACTTGCTTGATAAATATATTATATTTTATCGTTGTGCGATTGCTTAACGGTAAATTAGGATATTTTTGATTCTAGTGCAACAAGCAGTTTATTTCCCCGACCAATGAATCTTTTATGCCTTTACCATGATATATATATATATATATATATATATATATATATATTATAATAATATAATATATATATTATTATATTATATATGTAATTATTAAATATTAATTTATATATATATAAATATATATATATATATATATATTATATATATAGTATATATAATATACGATAATTATATAATATATATACTATCAGAGGTGGGCACCGTTCATTAGGTAGTCACATTGCTGCAAGTCGCAACTCGAAGAAACGAGTCCCGCTAGCCGTGCTCCGCACTTTATTCAGCACATCAATACTCCGCTAATCGCAAGTCGTAGTCGCAGTCCAACGTCTCCGCTATATGTCGTACTTTCAAAATGATATTTTATTTTTAATAACCTAAATAGACTTCAAAATATTTAATTTTATAATATATATTAAAGATACATCTATAATTTACATAAATTTCAAGATTTCTACAAATCCTCCCTCAATGTCGTCTCAAGGATCAAGAGATCCATATTTACTGTTTAAAAGATTAGGTGCTCAAAATTTAAAAGCAGTTTAAAGCGACTCTTTGCTCTAAAATATCTCCCAGCATATAAATATTCCTCTAATCCGCAATAGGGAGAAGGTTGATTTGATATTGTTATGAACAAGTTCAACAAATTCTGCCTATGCTGAAGGGAAAGATGTCTTGGTGAGAGGAGTGCTGTGTTAGTTCACTCCAGCATTCCATTGCTAATGTATTTAGAGTTGTCCTCACCTAATCAAATCTGCGTCCCTTCTAGTAATTATTTTGTACCACTTTCCCATAGAAGGTCTTATTTTCGTCACGTTTTTAGTAGAATCATGAGGCCTTCGACGACTGCAAAGGTCGATTTCTAATGCTAACTATACTCGGGAGATATATATACTATATATCTATATAAATATATATTATATATATATATAATATATAATATATATCATATATATAATATATATAAGATATATATATTCTATATATATCTATTTAACTTAATCAGTTTGATGTATAAACTCAAATAGATTATATATTAGAATATATATATATATATATAATTTATATATAATTATATATATATGATATATTATATAGTAATATATATAGATATATTATATATATATATTAATATATAATATATATATTATATAATAATAATGTTACATATATATAGATATAATATATTAATATAATTATATATATATATATGCAAAATTATATATTATAAGTGTAATGGAATAAAAAAAATGTAAAATTAAAATTTAAAATATTATCTAGGTGTATAATTGAAATTATATACTATTATAGGTTTAGAATTGATTTAGATATTGCTATTATTTATAGTAATAATATATAATTTAAATTATAGATGAGGAATCTTTATCTCAAATTTCAATATTTAAATGTTAATTTAATAAGTGTATTTAGAGTTAGATTATTTTTGGCAAGTTTTAATTTATTAAATAAAACAATAAATATATAAAAAAAATTTATTTATTATGTTCAAACTTAAAATCAAAACTCTTTTCCATTTAATAGCAATAGCATTTCTATAATATAACGTATATTTCATGTTTTTAAAAATGTGCGGAACAAAAAGGGTAAACTGTTTTTTGAATCGCACGTGCAATGTCCGCAATTTCCTGGACTTCCGCCTTGTGTAGTCCAGCACGATAATTCTGGTAGTGCGCTGCGAAGAGGACATCGCGACTACGGACTAAAGAGCGAATTGGCCCACACGTCTGATATAGTATATATAATATATATATATAATATAAATATATATATTATATTAATAATATATATATTATATATATATAATTTAATTATGTATATATATATATGAATATATTGTATTATATAATATATAATAATATATATTATATAAATAAATATTTATTATTATATATAATTTATAGTATATATATATATAGTATATATAATAATATAATATATATATATAGTATATATATATATATATTTTATTATATAATATATATATAAAAAGATTACATATATTTATATATAATAATTTATAATAATATAATGTACTATAATAAATATATATAAATTATAATTATTATATATTATAATAAGTATAATAATATTATTATTTTAATAAATAGTAAATTTATATAAAAAAAATAATAAAAATAAATTAGTATATATATGTTAAAGGATTGCAGATTCGGTATGAAAATCTAAATACCGGATTTGCATGTCGCATAGATACAAATTTTGCAACAATAACGGTTTTTTGAAGTTAGTGTTAAATTTAGGGTTTCCAAAGGACTGGAATTTTCGAGGGCGACGAGCGTTAAAAAGGTGTGAAGATGCTTCAGAGCGACGCCTTTGAGTTGGAGGACCTCTTGAGGAGGTTTGAACGAGATATGAGCTGTGGCCCGCAATTGATAGGGTTTATCATTTCTCTGATGGTTCCAGTATGTCACTGTAGTTTACTCCAATAGGATTATAAACCCCCCCCATCTCTCTAAATACTCTTTGTGGAAAAATGCAAAAATATGAAGTTATTAACTTTCAAAATAGTATTGAACCGGGCATCATGAAGAACCTCGCCAAAATCTCATAATTGAACGTCTTCCAATATAGCTTCGGTAAGCCAATTTTCTTTCCTCCCAAAAATGACAAAAATTACGGGAATTGTTCAGCCATTTGAATCCAATAGAAATCTTCAACGTAGCTTTTCTGAGTTAAACATCGATTGTTCGAGTGTTTTTTCTGTTAGTACATTTGTTCTCCTATTATTCAATTGTCCAAATAGGTTTAATAAAATTGTTGGAACTCCTCTAATTTATTATTTGAAATCATTCAACTTGATATAAAAGATGTATTATATATAAAGTTTTGGAGGAATTTGATATTTTGAATCCCCAATATCAAGTATGGTGATTATCAAACTATTAATGATGAAAAATTATAAAACCGGATTTTTCTTTTTCTGTTAATCCAATTTGGATTTTTTTTTAATTATTTATCCGAGTTGAAGATCAATTTTTTTATTTAATACACTCTTGTATATATCATGATTTACTGCTTTAGGTTATGTAACAATTTTAATAAAAAAAATTTTTGGAATTTTTTAAAATTTTTCTTTGATTATTTAGAAAAATTATTAAGTAAAAAAAATGTATCTCCACCATACGCCCTGAAATTTGATGTTGATTGATAAGTTATAAAAAAACATTATATTTCACTTTTCAGTATTTCATAGAGAGAGTTTGTTGTCAATTACACTAAAATGAAAAAAATGAAAATCGATAAGAACTATATGAGTTAATTTTACTATTATCCTGTTACACCGCTTATATTATTAATTATTATTATTATTATTAGTTATATTATTATTATTATATAATATTATTATCTTATATTTTATTATATTATTATTATATATTATTAATATATATATATATATATATAATATTATATATATATATTATAATATATTATATATATTTAATATATATGATAAATATATATATTATGGTTCATGGTAATTTGATGCCACGTTTCTCTGAATCATAAAAATTTTATAGTTAAATATTTACAATTAATGTAAATTTCTGGTAGTGTAAAAAAAATTCTAGAAATCTTACTTATTTAGTAAAGGTTAGCATTTTAATTTTAAATTACCAATTTCCTTTATAATAATATTTAATGTAATATTATATTATAATATATTAAAAATATATATATTTATGGCCAAATTTTACTTTGTGGCCCTATACTCAATTGCCTTGGAACTGGTTGACTGGCCTGCGGCCGGTAACATGTGAAATGCGTGCCGGGTTGCTGAATGGAATGGTGTGGCTGTATTATATATATAGTATATATATTATATTTGTATAATTATATATATATATATATATATAGTATATTATATATATATATATATTATATATAATAATATATATATATACGTATATATATATATAATATATAATAATATATATATATATATATATATTATAAATATACTATTATATATATATATATAATTAATATCGTATAAGACTATATATTTAATATAAAATAATAAATATATATATATATATTAATATATATAAAATATATATCAGTATATTATATATATATATAAATATATTATATATATATAATAGTTATATATATATATTATTATATATTTAATATTATATATTATATATAATATATAATTATAGTAATATATTAGAGAGCCTATTTAGAACTCAAAAAAGCTCTTAAGTTAAATTTTAAAATTTTTGTACATAGAATAGCTATAGAAATAAACATTATAAAATATTTTGACAAATTTTGTTTGAAGAAAATTAGGGTTATGTATTAGGTTAGTTTAGATTAGTTAGTTAGGTAAGTTGGTTAGTAACCTAACTAACTACCCAACTTACCTAACCTATACTTAACTAACCTAACCAAAATTAACAATTTTCAAAATTTATCCTGATACCATTTCCTTCTATCGTATTAGTATGAGCTCCAGTTTCTGTGTTAACGAAGTTATTTGCAGTATCGGAACTACGATTCCGTTGTATATAATATATAATAAATATATTATATATATTTAATATTTATATATACTATATAATATAATTATATATTTATTAATATATTATATATATATTAAATATATATTTATGTACAGTCCACTACTTCGATCAGCCACCGGAGCATCAGCCAATGATTTCGTCTAAGCCAGCAACCAGTCACAATGAGTAAGGCCAAAAGTAAATTTTTTGCCTATATATATTATTATTATAATAATATATATTATATATTATATATATATACATATATAATATATTATACTAATACTAATATAAATATAATATATATATATATAATTTATATATTAATATATATATATATATATATATAAACACTACTAAGTCAAGGTGTGTGATTGTTTGTTAAGTTTATGATCTGGGTGTTCTAAGTCAGGTTATGATAATGTTTGTTAATTAGGTTAGATTGAGGTACACGGCTTTTATATTATACGATTTCCAAGATATGTTACATATTAAATGCCTAACTAATAAATAAATAAATATAATAAAAAAACACTTTATACCTCTTAATTAGAAGAAAACAAATTATAATAAACAATTCGTAAAAATTCATACAATTTAATAAAAAGAATAAAAACAAGTAAGAAATCAAAAATTTAATAACTTATACATATTTAAGTCTTTTTAAAAGACGGTATTTTAAACTTTTTTCATATTAAAAAGAACTACCAAGAAAGTGTATGTAAATACATTCATAATATATTAATAAATATATATATATATATATATTAATTTATATATATATATGTATTATTTAATATATATATATATATCTATATATATATATATATATATATATATATTAATAAAAAGATGTCTAATATCAAAATAGAAATCATTAACTTTTCCGCAGGTCAATACTTTTTGAGGCCGAAACTCTATTGCTACTACTTTTCCTTCTGCCTCCCAGTGTTTTCCTCTGCAAATTAATAAAAGACGATCACCTGTCATGATCTTTCCACATGTATTCTGTTCCTAACATTTTCTCTATAAACTTTATAACGAAACATATGTAAGGATGAAAATTTAATTCATAGTTGATAAATAAATATATCTTTTGGTCATTTTTAAACTTACAAAGAAGCAACAAAAATAATCATTCATTGCAAACATGATTCACTGGTAAAAGAATAAATTATCAGATAGCACATCTCTCATCTATATTATCTGTTAAAGGTGAAGTTGCATAAAGGCAAAGATGGGACTCCTGTTAACAGTTATTTTAAAGTAAAGTTAATAACTATTTGGAATATAAATATAATTGATGGAATAAAAAAAAAAATCGAAAAAAAAAAAATAAATATTAAATAAATTGTTTGCATCGTACCTGGCAATGTAAAAAAAGATGTTCATTCGATTTTTTTGGTAAACTCAAATAATTTTCAGTTTTTTTTTATTTAAGATATATAATATATATATTTAATTATATATATAATATATATATATATATATAATATAATATATAAATATATATATTAATTTTATTATAATAATATTAGTATATATAATTGATATATAATATAAAAGTGCTTTATGATATAAACACTAATGAACACCTAAGTAGACGATAGATAATCAGTAATGGGTCTCTCGCCTCCCCATCCCGCTGAGCTCCCTAAGAATTTGAAGTTCAATGAAACATATATTCCATTAGGGCTCTACCGTGGGACGAGGTGGGGACAAAGTCTCCCTGTCGTCCAATAGAGCGAGAGACTCGACTACTGATATCTATCGGTCTACCTAAGGTTTTCCGTTATTTTAAATCATAAATACACTTTACATAGATATATATATTATAATAATATATATATAAATATATATATATAATATATATATATATATATATATTATAAAATATAATATATATATATATATATACCATTAAATAAAAAGGAAAACTGAAAATTTTAAATTACGTTGCTAATAAGAAACAAAGAATATTAAAAATTTTATAAAGAGTTTAAAGGACAATCTACTTAATTAATGATTATTTTTTCTGGAAATTTTTTAAAATTTCTTGATATTTTTATATCAATCATATTTATCTAAATTTTTTGGCTTTAAATAAACGTTCTTTGAAAAGTTCCACTTTTCGCTCTTAATTACAATTCACCCTGTAAAGTATATATATTAATATAGACATAATATATATATTAATATTATATATATATATAATATATTAATATATATATATATATTTATGTATATATATATATATATTAAGTGTTGTTGTTGTTGTGTGTTGTGTGGGCTTTGTGCGTGTGTTTTATGTGCTGAGCTCAAATTTGGGGGCTTATTGCCAAAATAATAATATTGGTATATAGTTGTTGTTGCGATTTGTCAGTATTTCATGATTTCTACACCTTCTTTGCTCCTCTCTTGATAAACTCTGTAAACTTATAACATTCATTTGCTAAAAGTAAAAAAAATTAGGTATCACAATCATTGCAGCAGTTAAAATCCGCGCCGTGTATACTAAAATTATTATATAAATAAAAATGTTTTGCTAAGTAATAAAGACTATAGACTAAAAATATTATGAGTATGTGTAGTTTTAAATTCTTCGTCAACATAATTTTATATTTCTATTCAAGTGATATGCCCACACACACACACACACACACAAACCACACACACACACACAACACCAACAAACACACACACGCACAGACACAAAAAAATATATAGGATATATATATTAAATATTATTTTTCATAATTCAAAATACATTAGACTAAAAAAATATTAGTATGTGGTAATACTTCGTTCGCACAACAATCAATTTTATATAACTATCTCTTAGGATAATACACACGCCACACGTACCACACTCACATTATATAATATAATATATATAATAGTATTAATATTTAACATAGTATAATATATATAATATATATATATAGTATATATATATAATAATGTATTATATAGTATAAATGATGTTATATATATATATAATATTATAATATTATATTATGGTCAATGTGTTAAAAAGCGACATCATGTAATCGAAACGGCGCGCACTCACAGTAAACAAATTAATATGCAATCAGGAAAATTCTAAGGGAGGTTTTTAATATTTTAGTCTTTTTTTTTATTTTTTATTATTTCGTCGGACAACACTTTAAAAAATTCTCTTACCATTAAAGGGTGTTTGAGCCGAGGACAGAGGGAGTACCTCGTCGTCACTCAGGAGCGGGATAGAACCCCGACCTTCATCTTCGGTTTACGCGTCTTAGGTAGATTTCCTTACAGCAAAAAAAGATTTATATTTACTTCCTATACATTTGGCATCACTTTATACTAAAGGAATCCCATAGGGTAAATCGCAAAAGATGGAGATCGGGTCTTGGCCTCCCGTGAACGCTGGGGACTGACCCCCTCTTGTCCCGTCAGCTCGACCCCTAAATGGGGGAATTTTTTTAAATATTTCGACAATAAGCAAAAAATAAAAAAATAAAAAATTAAAAAAATAAAAAAAAAACCCTTCTTTTTTTTTATGTAACAATTATATATATTTGTTTTACTGAGTGAGCGTTCTCGATACGATGATGCAGCTTTGATACTCGAACTTAGAGGAGTATATATATATATATCTTATATATATTATATATAAATATATATAATAATATTATATATATAATATACTAATATATATATATATATAGATATAATATATAATAATATATATAATATTATATATAATATATATATATAATAATATATATAATTATATATTTATATTATACTATATATATAATATATAATATATATATATATATATATATATATAATATATATATATATATATATATTATAAATCTATATATATTATAACGACGACTAATTGTATATGCAATGTAAGGTTTTTTATCATGAGTGAAGCCACACATAATTCCTTCACTAAACCGCCCGAATTCACTCCCTGTTATGCACTCTTTCTCGTCTCTGTAACTCTACGTACCTCCACTTCAGGAGATCTTACATAACTCATCCACTTTCTCGTCTTCCCATAATACAACCGCCTATCACTATCTTTCCATATGACCAACATACATCTAATACACTCTGTTTATATCTCTATCATATACAGCTTCTATTCACACCAACTCTAATAATTTCAAGTATCTCAATTCTCAATTCTATCTACACCCTAAACCCTCCACAAATGATGTATCATGAAACTATGGTACTTATATCTATTACTTTATTCCAGACATGTTACACTACTTATACTTAACCTAATATAATATATATATAATATATATATATATATAATAAATGATATATAGATATATATATATATTTATATATATATATATAAAAATATTAAATTTTAGTACTATATAAATATATATATTATCATATAATATGTATAATCTATTATGATATAATAGTAACCTATATGATATATAATATATATACTATAATATATATATATATATATATAAATAATAATAAGTACTAAATTATATTATAATATATATGATAGAATAAATTTTAGTAATATATCAATTTCACTAAATTTGACTATTAAAACCCAAATTTTAATCAAAGATATTAGAAAATTTTTATTAATAAAACAGGTTTTAAAACAATGTATATAAAAAAAATAAAACACATAATCCTTTTAAAGTATATTTATAAACCTCTTACAAATTGGAAATTCAGCGTTGTCTATTAAAGTTGAATATTTAAATCTATTGGCAAAGGTCTTGTATTTAAGAAGTCAATACCCCTTTCTATCGGCGCCTAAGCACGCTGTAATCCAATGCATGATCAGGGTGCGATTATGGTACGATCTCCCACTGGTACTATCGTCTCACATACAGTCTTCCCTTAAGTCTTTCCCCATATCTCAATTGATCGAAAAGGAGTAATGAGGAATTCCAACTGACAACATAGAACATAGTATTTATTCGATATAATAATTTTTCCTACCGAAACATTAAAAAAAATAAAAAGAATATAATTTAAAATTTGAAATAGTTTAAAAAAATCTATTTTAAATTGATTATAATATAAATTATATATATATATATAATATATATAATATATTATATAATATATATATTATATATTAAATATATATATTATTTATATATATAATATAATAATATATATATATATATATACAGTATAATATATTTTATCTCTATATTTTGTTGCCATTTATTAATATTCCCTAAGCCTAAGTATATATATTAATATATTATATAGATATATATATATATAATATATATATATATACATATAAATATAGATATATAAGTAAATATATATTATATATATATTATATATATATATATATATATTATATATAATATATTATTATATATATTATATATAATTACTATATAGTTTAACTTCACCACATGCATGGCGTAGATCCCAGCTTATATCTGTTTGTTATTTTAATATACATGTTTAAAAAACCTGTTTTATCTCTTAAACTTTTCCTAAATATCATTGATTATTTTCAAGGAATGGTAGCATATATATAAGAAAGTAGAACACCAACAATTTTTATCCGCAATACTATTGGTGAGACGAACAGACTTAAAGAAAGAAAATCTAAGCAAGACAGAAATACAGGATTTGGTGGGATTCCACAGAGCAAGTGGCTTGGAAAGGGGAGGCCACACAATACAACGAAACAACACTGGTTCCAATACACACAATATTCTGTCTAGTAATGCAACGCTTTGGTGCTACAGGGAAGACGCATTGTGGTAGAATGCAGAAAATCATTCAACATTCGAACCCAGCACTTGTAAGGATAACGTACTGTAGAAAAGAGAGTGCGCCAATCTGCAGCAGAGATAGAATTCAAGAGAATTGGAAAGCAAGGAACAGTTTGTTAGTCTTTTAGCCTTCTGCGTACCTAGCCAAAAGGATGCGGACCGAGCACACCAAATGTGCTAAAAGCACTCTTATAAGGCGAAACTTAAAATTTGAATAACTGTTCGTGATGAAAAATTCCTCAAACCTGAAAATCAACCAGCAGCTCTTTGAGGGCCTCCCCAGCAACCACTAATAATGAAGACCCTACAATATTATTGTATCTTTGACAAGAATTTTTTATATGCTGAGACACGTGGGCCGTCAAAGGAGGATGTAAAGTTCCGAAATGTTATAGAGGGAGATATGAAGAAGTCTTGATTTTTTAAAAGAGTTGAATTTAACAAGGTTGAGACCACCATAAATATACACATTAAGATTTTAAGAATAAAATTGGAAAAATCAGAAAAAACAGAAAAAAAAGAGAAAAAGAATTGAAACGAGGGAAGAATGGAGAGTTAAATAATAGCACATACGAATCAACAGTTTAGAATCAGCTGAGAATTGTATAGTTAGAAAAAGTTGGAATAAAACAGAACTTGAGAACACAAGCAACTGAGGGAATGAAAAGATGCTCCAAAGACCAAATGTAATTAAGAAACTGAGAGAAAATTAGATAGATGTAAGCAACGAAAGAGAAATCTCAAGATGGGATCTAGAGAGCATGACTCCATCCAAATGAAATTTTAAGTATGTCAATGCACCACACACAAAACCTCAAGTTCTAAGGAAACAACATAAATCACGAGATAGGAAGGTAAGTCAACAGTCATCAACTGAACGTTGGAACTACTTAAGGTTATTTGAAAAAATGAATGAAGATTTGAGGATAGTTTCAATATTTTTAACAAATACAATAAGACGATTGTTAAAGATTTAGGTTCTGTACCCTTTTCCGAGGATGGCTGACATTGCCTTTTCGCTATTGAGAAAGATTATATTAAGGCATAGAGATATGAGTTAACAAGAATAGAGCCATCTGAGAACTCCTCAAAAATAAGTAGAAATACACCTTGGCATTACCTTTCGGACGTCCTTAATCTGTTTTAATAAGCAGAGACATATAGAGAAAATGGGTGAGAGGAGATGCCTTGAGAAACATCCAAGATTAACCTTTCCAATAGAGTGTTAGCAAACAGCATCCGTCAAAGAATAGAAAAGAAAAAGGAAAAGTAATAATATACGTTATATATAATTATATATATTATCTAAATATATTTATATATATATATATATAATTATATATATATATATATATAGTATATATTAAATATATAAATATTTATATTATATATATATATATTATATACATAATATATATATGTATATATATATATATAAATATATAACTTATTAATATATATAAATATATATATATATATATAATAATATATAACTATAAAACATATATATTAATATATATTAATATATATATTAATATAATATTAAATATATATATATTATAATATAATATAATAGATTAATAATTATAAATTATTTATGCATCTATTATGAACAAACATTGAATATCCTACAACGTGCTTAAAATTTAAAACTAAATATTCCCTGCTAGAATTACATCTTTTTTTTAAAGTCACGCAATGCATTTCTTTACTTTTGCTTACAAACCCATACATTAACAAAAGCAAAGTCCGCTCATCCGCATACTAAACCTTTTTTTTTCGTTTCTTCATGGATCTTCCTATCTGAGATAATTAATTACATGCTACTACTAAAAGTGACATATAATTTCTTAGCAGTCTATTTTGCTCAATTTCTCTATATATTTTTCTCTCCCTCTCTCATTTCCATATATATATATTATATATATATATAATATAATATATTATATATAATATTAATATATAATTTATATATTTAGATATATATATATTATATATATTATATATATAAAAAATATTATATAGATATATAATAATATATTATATAAATATTATATATTATATATATTATATAATATATATATTATATTATAATATATATTAATATATAATAATTATATATATATAGTATATAGATATTTTATATTGTAATATTAGTATATTATTATAAATTATATATATATATTATATATATATATATAAATTAATATCATATATTATTATATATATATATATTTATATATATCAAATATATATATATATAATATATGTATATTATCTATATATATATTTATAGTATATATATGTATATGTGTTGATTTTTGTGTGTTATTATGTGTGTGTGTTTGGTGTTGTTGTGATCAAATTATAGGAAATTTTTCTTTAATTATGTATATATTATGTATATATTTTGGCACATGGACTGCGACCCCTTAATAAAATTTCACATTATTCGTTTCATCTATAATATGTAAATTCCGAGAAAATTTTGTTGTTTAATTTGAATTGGAATTTAAGTGAGGGTGCCGCTATAAAATAATTTTGATATCTTTCATAAATATCAAACTATTATAGATACATGGTTTTAAAAATATCGATATAATATCGATATTATATCATTATTTCAATACTATATATAAATAATAATTATAGTATATATATATATATATTATATAATATAGATATATAAATATAATATATATTATATATATATATATATAGTTGGTGTGTGGATGTGTGTAATGGTGTGTGATTGTTGTTGTGTGTGTGTGTGTTGAAATTCGCTCTATATATTGAAATTTAAAAATTTAAGTATTGAAACAATATTATTACTCACTTTTAAAATATTACATCTCTTTAAAATACACATATTATATATATCATATCCATCCAAAGCCCTCATATTTAGAAACTTTTTCTATGGAGAAAGACTTTCTCCTCGCAAAGTGGAGGAAATCGATTGCAACTTGATGAACAATCCGATATGCTTGTTGAATAAGAATTAAGGTTTAATTAAGTATTCTGTGTTATCTAATCCATGAAATAATCGTCAAGATTTACCAGTTGCCTTCCTCTTTCATTCACACTCGTAACAAGTGACGAAATATATGTCTTATTTTTCTATCATATTCTCATCTCGTCTCAGTTCTCACTGCATTTTACAATTCGCATTTCTCTTCTCCCTTCCTTGCTTTATCATTGATTATGATGATGGCAAGTAAGAATACTAATGCTGTTACTAGCGTGCAATAGGATATAAAAATCAGACTCATTCGACGTTACCGATATGGAAGGGATGTTCATTAAGGACTTTGGAGTTTTAGAGTTGACTGGTAAATCGTATTAACTTCAGTGCGAAATGGTCATCTTTAACACTCCGCTAAGATTGGAAAAAAATTTCAAGAACTTCACCTTACTGGTGAGGTGCTTAATGAGCATGTCCAGAACGGCAATTCTCTCTCTATTTCATCAAATAGATTTCCTTCCTACAATTTATTAATAACATTATGTTAAATAGTATAAATTTTAAAAAAACTGTGAGGTATTGGATCTCATTGAGATTGTTGATAGGATAAAGCAAATAACGTAGAAAACGGGAACTTACTTAATTTTGAAAAATAAAAAGAAGATTATATTACAGAAATTATCTCTCTATTTGCCTTTCCTCATCATTTCACCCAATGTTCTTTTATATGAACCTCAAATAAACACATACATGTAACATTTAAGACATGCAATGAAAAAAATAGATTCTTAATAGGAAAGAAAAATAAATTCAAACGCTTCAAATTTATAGAACCTAAAAAATATCAATGATTCGATACTGAGGAAAATATATCGATAATAATGGGTGGAAATATAGTGATATTTCGATAATAATGAATAAAAATATATCCTCTCGATATTTCGCATTCCTTAATTTAGTTTGTCTCACCATATAAAGTAGTTTTTAACGGGCCAATTATGAGAAATGTGTTGAGCAAGTGATCGTGTGTACCAAAAAAAAACTATACTATATTATATATATAAGAATATTTATAAATATAATGCTATTTATAAAAATTTTAGCTTTATTTAGTATATTTATTATATATATATATATTATATATATATTATATATTATATAAATATAATCATAGTATATAACAATATATTATATTTATATATATATATTATATTATATATATAATAATATATAATAGATATATATGTATATATAATATATATTATAGATATAATTATTATTATATTATATAATATACTATATATATAAGAAGTAATCATATTATTATTTTATATAGAATTTATAGTATATATAATATATATATATAAATATATATATATATTATTGAAATATATTATTTAATTAATCAATAATATATTTGTAGTAATATAATATTTTATAATATATTTATATTATATATAATAATATATATATATATATAATATATTATATAATATATATATATATATATATATTAAATATAGAAAGAATGAGATAATACAATGCTTTGTCAATAATTCGATCTGACTCCGACTAATTAATATATAATATTATAATAGATTCTATATTATTAATAATATATTGTAAAGTATATATTTAGATAATATATTCTAAATACATATTAGATAGATAGATGATAAAAATAATTAAACTTTATAAAACAAATTAAACCTAAAAAAAAAAACAAATAAAAAAAAAAAAATAACTAAAAACTCCCCTAATTCAGGTAAGACAAATAAAAATATTCTTTAAAATTTTAAAAAAGATCAATTCTCGCCCAACATTTTTTTTTGACGAACACAAATTAAATAAAGTAATAAAAAATGAGGCACAAATTGATAAAGCCACCCCTCCAGACAATGGATGCGATGTCGTCAATCCATGTTTCCAGGTACGTAAGACAACATTGTTGCAATTTTCAGAGATATAAAATTTCATTTGAATCTGTATTTTATAGTGTTGCAAATTGGGTGGTGGTAACATATAGTTTGACTAAGGATGACCGATTGATCTTGGAAGAGTTATATATTCGGTATTTATTCTTCTTGCGGTAAGTTACATTTAGAAACTGTTTGATGGTCGTTCTTAATAGTTTAGATTGGGATGTGTGGATAGTTTGATAGTATTATATGTTTGTGTGGTGGATTATTTCTGAATTTGGTAAACTAATCTATGATTGTGAATCAGTGTATATTTTTGAAAAATTCCAAGTTCAAAACAATATTTCTAAAGGTTCAGAAAGTTAAGATTAATTTTTAAGAAATTCTTAGTGCAACTATGGAATTATCAGAATTGCCACGAACAATTTTTCTTTTAAAACACTTAACATACTTTTCTGAACTTAGAAATTTTTGAAATTAGAAAATTTATTCATAAATATCTATATTGATTAAAATAGAATACTACCCTGAATTTGGTTGTAGAATAATTCTGGGATGATGAGGTGTTTAAGCCTTGATAATAGGGTTATAGAGGCGTATATCATGAGTATGAGTGTTTTTGAATTATGACGAAAGAATTTGAATGCTTATCATTTCTAAGTGTTTGTCTATGGGTAGTATTTTTATGTAGATAATTGTTGTGGAATTTGTGTAATATAATATAATATATTAAATTATATATATATATATATATATATATATTATATATATATATATATATATATATTATATATTATAATAATATATAATATATATATATATTACATATATTATATAATATATATATATTATATATATTAATTATATATATATATATAATATACACGCGCGTGCGCCCAGTATATCATTAAATATTGTACTATAATTTGTAATAGCACTCAAAGAAATCAAGAATTGAAAATATATTAAAATATTATAGGGATATTTGCAAAGTCCACACAGACTAACTCCCATATATATAATATATATATTATTATAAATATCTATAATATTTATATATATAATATATAATTATAATAATATATATATATTTATAATAATATATATATATATATATATATATAATATCATATAAATAACATAAAAAGATAATAATAATAATTAATAATAAAATAATATAATATAATAATAAGTATGAATTCTAATAATATCAATAAATTCGGTTACATCGATAATGCCTATAATTATCCTTACTTACGTTAAAATGTGCATAGTTGCAAATATTATTTTAATTTTACAACATGGGGCGATTGCCCCTAATAATGATGGTTAAATGAATACTTCAACGTAATACGTTTTAGGTATAGATTATATAAATAATATATATATTAATATATATATAAATATATATATAATATATAAATATATATATATATATATATATTATTATTATTTAAATAATATATATATAATATATATATTTGATATATGTATATTCATGTATATTATGTACTAAACAATAATACTTTGTTGATAAACAGATAAAAAAAATTAAAAGTTAAATATAATTATTTAATAAAATTACATTAAGCATCATACTTTGGCATTACAGAGAGAACGAGAAGGAAGAATAATTTGTCAAAAACAAGCCATCCTAAACTACAATAAAGAGAGAAAAAAAGTAAAAAGTAGATCATCATGTAAGGTAAGTTACTGAATAGTCGATCATTACAATAGTAGTTATAGTTACTCATGCGCGTCCATATAGTTAGTTAGTTACTGGATCGTCGATTCATAAGTAAGTTATTGGGCTTAGGATCTCCATTTCAGGTTACGTAAAATTTTTTTTAAGTAACACAGAATCAATAGTGTAAAAAAAAATCGATAAAGATAGAATTTACCCCGAACAGATATTTGCCCCCTTAAATTCTTTCACGTTAAACAGTTCTAAAAATCATATTCTTAATCATCAAAGTACGTCACATTGCTTATTTATTATATAATTTTTTAACAACATGTTGAAAGTCGTTTATCATCATTAATATATTGTTGTAATTATTACTATAATATAGAAAAAAAATAACAAATATATAAATTAGCGTATCCGTAAACTCACAAAGGTTTATATATATATTATATATATATATAAATATAATATATATTATTATATATAATAATATATTATATTAATATAGTATAATAATATTAATAATGAGCCTGTATAGAAATTACTAATATGCAAGAATAAAAACTATAACAGCTACAGAAATAAATACATTTATTGATTCAGCAAGCAATTTCCATCGATGAAACAAAAAAAAATTATTTTATTCTAAATTATAATCAACCTTAAATATAGTATCATCTTAGGTCTTGCAGCGTATGCTCTGAGTAACTTTTCTTTCTGCAGTATAACATGAAGCAAGAGTAACAAAATATGTTTTTTTATTATTATCTTGAAAATGTTTATTTTTATTCTTTTAGAGGGTTAAAACGACGGGGGGGACGAATCCCCCCCGTCGTCCCTACCCAATAAACCCAGGACTCTGCATTTATGTGTTATACCTTCTCGTGTCACGTTCGTTAAAAAATAATTCGACAACTGCAACTTTGACGCTTCCTCGAGCGCTTTACGCTCTTTCGTTATTCTTCTCAAAACAATAATAATTATATACAGTCACTCCAATAATTTAACAAATTTAACTTTTCAAAAGCGTTAATTTATTTTATTATTTCATCGATAAAATCTATCTCTGACTAATTATAAATGGTATTATTTTCCTGTACTGTTATAGTGTTTTTAGTTTACATTCATCATGCTTTGAAGCTGATATATATATATATATATATTATATATAAATATATATAAAATATATATATAGTATTAATAATAGTAATAAAATTAGTATATATATTATATATTATATATATAATAATATAATATAATATATATACTATATGATACTACTTAGACAGCGACCCCAAACATTTCATACCAAAATAGTTCGGTAAAAATTGTTCCAAAAATATCTCAAAAAAGGGTCATAAAAAATTGTCAAAAGAAGTAAGGTCTGACTTGGTCATACTCGTGGAACGAAATCATAAAAAAGAGCACTGACTCAAAAAAAAATTAAAGAAGCATCAAAAAAACTTATTATTTAGTACATAAAATGAATGTCTTAGATTTAGCATCATATATTAGAGATTATCTTGTTGCATTTACAATATTAAATGATTTTGCGAAAAAAATGTGACATTGTATCAATATTGTAATATAAAGTTAATGAGTTTTAATTTTAATATTTATAAATTATGTAGTGAAATTTACATATCCTTTAGGGGCTAGCATACACACATTGATGTTATTTTACATCGGTATATAATTTTCCTAACGTCAAAACACGTTTTCACAAAATTATTGTGCACTATGGCATTAATAAAAAATTAATGCAAACATTAAGACCAGGTTATATACCTCCAAGTCGAAAAGTAAGGCTAGTGAGCATTCATAATCCATTAGATTAGCTATTGGGGGCTTTCATAATCAATTAGTTAGGCTTAGTTTAGATGCTTTTCAATCTACAGTAATAAATAATTATAGCTAATTTTGTTTACCATAATATTATTAGTATTTATATATATATATTATATATATATATAATATAATAATATATATATACAATATTTCATATATACTATATAATATATATTTAATAATATCATATAATAATAAATATTTTATTCAAATGCCTTTTAGTGGATTATTTATAATAATCACTCTTTGCAAATCGAATCAAGCTAGTCAAGGGCAGTGACAATCTCACATTTCGGACGATATACTTCAATAAAAAATCGTGTCAAATTGTTAGTCAAAAGTGACGAATAACGATTTTTTTGGATAAGCGTTTTTAATCTTTTTACCTATTTTTTGGTAATTGCAGTTCCAATGTTCATCTTTGTTTTAGGACAGGGAAAACCTTAAAGTATGATAAGATTTTATAAGTATACACAGATTCTAATTGTAAATCATTTTACCAACGTTTAAAGGATAATATATAAAAGGTAACAAGATCTTAATATATAATATATAAAATATTAAAACATAATTTATGAAAAAACTTATACATTAATAACTCTCGAAAGTTTTTGCACCCTATTTAGTAAAATATCTCCATGCTTTTATTAAACTAATATGTGGCAGGGTGCTTCATACCCTTTGAAACACGATACTTTTTTTAAAAATAAATGTTTTTAATTACGCTCAGCTAATTTACGACGATATATATAATATAATATATATATATATATATAATATATATATATATATATATATATATATATATAATAATATATTATATATACATATATAAGAAAGGTTTAAATTCTGGGCCGCGCAAACTAAACAAAATCTGGCATTTAAAAGGCTGAAGCCTACAATTATAGACGTTATTTATATTGTGTCAAAGTTTTTACTTTGCAGTAACTTCCTTAATATAAAACAAAATATTGTATGATTTTAGCAGTTTGTAAGGTTTATAAATAATTTTCATTTTTTTTATTTACTGTGATGTCTTAAAGTGCAAAAAAAAAATTATAATGAAAATATAAACTAACAATTTAACAATTGTTTAAGAAATATTTGCAGGTTATAAAAATAATAAAGTATTAAATTCGTTTATTTTCATGTCTTGAGGTGTTATTGAAAAATAT
>JABUQX010031687.1:0-22763 GCA_015478945.1 Trachelipus rathkii
AGAGAGAGATTTTTAGCAACAGGTACTTTATTATATATATATAATATATATATATATAATATTATATAATAATATATATATATATATATATATATATATATATAAGCTATATATATACTAATATATTATATATTATATATATATAATATAGCTGTACTTAATATAGTGCAGGACGCTTGGACCCAACTCTTTTGTACCCCACCAATTTCTTTCCCAAGCCTCCACCCATTTGGAAAAAGGTTATATATTTTAATGCTTGAAATTAATAATTCTCAAATTATGCTCTAAAAACAAAAGCTTCTGAGCCCTTTCAGGGGAGAGTTTGCTTCTTTTCGGCGTAATAAGATTGCACACTGAAGACGCAAACTAGCTTACACGTTGTTGAAAGGTATCTAAGAAATTCCCTTTGGCGACTTCTGCAAAATATGGAAAATTCGCTTTAAAAATTATCACGCCAGTCAAAGTCTTGATTTCCAAGCTTTTCTCTTTTGATATTCTTCGATCAATGATAGAGTGTCTTTTGACACCTCTGAACAAGACACTTCATCGCTTCTAGAAGCCGAAAGAACGTTCATGGATTCAGCAATGATATCGCTAGCAGATGGTAATTGCGTGTGTTTCTGTGATCTTTTGCTTTTTATTGGCTGGTGATATTTCTGCCTTTAGCAGCATTTCATCACATAGGCATCCTAAATTAATTTTAACCCTCTGTAAAACACGTGGTTCAAGAATTTTTCCTTTGTATCTAGGATTTCGAAAAGTTGCTATTGCATATGCGTCATCGTTTTGCAGAGTTCGAAACCTATTATCTATATATCTCCAGCATGAGTGTTTCTTTCATCCTTGAAAGCAGGGCTGCGGAGCCGGAGCCGGGAGCCGGAGCCGTGGAGCCACAAGGTTTTGAGTGGAGCCGGAGCCGAAATTTTTTGAGGGGCTGGAGCCGGAGCCGGAGCCGGAGGTGAAATCTTTGGGGTGCCTGGAGCCGGAGCCGGAGTCGGAGTCGAAATTTTCGAAGGACTTGGAGCCGGAGCCGGAGTCGGAGCCGCAAAAAAAGACGCTGCTCCGGCCTCCCGGCATGTAGCAAAATTAAGTAATTATTTATTTTGATTATACAAGGTTTTTTATATTATATATTATATTTATATATATATATATATTATATAATATATATAATATATATATATATATATATAATATTATAATACTATATATATATATATATAATATATATAAAAGAAAAGATCACCTCCAATTCTTAGATAGTTTTATAGTTTGGACATTGTGAGCTTAGTGTTTTTGCTGATTAAGCGGATATATATATAATATTATATATATATATATATATATATATATATATATATATTATATATATATATATTATATATATATATTATATATAATATATATATATATATATATATATATATTATTTCTTTTTTTTTCAAGAAATAAATTTTATTTTATTGTTCAAAACTAAAAAAGGTTCTATCTTCTTTAGGTAACTTATTAATTAGTTTAATATTCCTAGAAAAATCATGTCAACTAAACCAAAATCGAAAACACCTCTGTACTTGAATATTTTTATTCTCTCTGAAGATAAAAGTAATTACATTTGTCACTATGAAATAGTTAACACACTTAATGGGAAACAGTCAAGTTCGATATTTTTAAAGAGTTTACCAAAACCACCAGTTTACTCATTGGGCACAATACATCAGCTGGATCCTTAAATTTAATGCGACATTTAAAACGCTCTCATCCAAACATTTCTGCAAAAGAAAAAAAAAGAAAGTGAAGAAAAAGCTGTTCAGGATGAACCTTTAATTTTGAAAACTCACACTAAGTGGATACTTCTTTCAATTGTTAAAAACTTGTTCTGTCCATGTCAAATAAAAAATTCAAACTATAATTGATTTAATAATGGTTGTTAAAAGAATAAGTGGACCCTATTTTATGTGGATTTTTTTTGTCTCAGAGAGGTAGGGGATTTTAAAGTACTAATGTGGAGACATGTGACTTCGAATCGGCGTTCCTTTTTATGTGAGCCGGTTGTGTGTTGGGACAGTGTAATTTTCGGATGAGTATATACTAGGTGTTAATGTTGTGGGGTTGAGGATTATAAGGTTGTATCTAGCAAAATAAAATAAGATCTGTGGATGTAAAATTGCTTAATGGATGTTTGGGACGCTTCCTGCATTTAAAATGGATGCTAGCAAAAGGAAAAAGCTAAATTATTTTTGCTATTAATAGGTTATGTTTTAGTGGGGGCTGGTATAGTTGTTGATGATATATTATAATAGTTGAAGTAATGTCGTGGGGTGATCGTGGTATTGCGCAGTAAGATTGTATTTGGTTTCCAATGATTGGGCAGAACTATTGTGTGTGCAACTATATATTGTTCCGAGCATTGTTATTGGTGTTTTGGGGTTGGTGTGTTGTTGTTGTGTGACTGGGTTTTTTTGTAGATTAAAAAGAATCGATAGAATGAATAGTAAGGCCAGAGTATCGTTTAGGTCTTAGATACGGATTAGCGCCATGTGTCGTGTGATGGCGAGTGAGCTCTGAGGTACGGTAGTTGGTTCGAAGTGAGGATCTATGAAGTGAGTGGTATGTGATCATGGAAAGGTGAGTGTTCAGGTAGAGCTGGTAAATGTGATATTGATGTTTTGGTTATTGATGTCATACGGAGTAGTAATTGCTTATGTTTTTGTCAGTGTTGGAATTGTGAATTTCTTTGGCGATAAAGACTAAGGGGGGGTAAGGGGGGTGGGTTGATAAGGTATCAGTTGTTCCGAGTTGACTTATCTATGTCTTCTTACGTCTATTCGGAGGTGTGGAGTTCATACTTTTTATGTGTTAGCAGCTGTTCGGTGATTGTTTTCTCCGGCAATGTGTGGCTTAATATTTTGTTGCAGGGTTATAGAGCACTTAGAGCGTGAAACAAACAGCAAATTAGCAGAGGTCGTTATTATGGTTGTGGTGTGGTTCCGGGTTAGGTTATATTTGTGTGAACGTTGCTGTGAATAGGTCGGTTTGCGAAGGTCTGGGAAAATTTGGTTTGTTCTCTAGGTTCTGTGAGATGTCAAGGAGATGTCAGAATGGATTTGAGAGTTGCACAGTGTTCTGTATTTTTGCGTGGTGCGAGAAGGCGTTTTTGTTCTACTTAGATGATTTCTATTATGTTCATGTTTATGATGCTCTTGCTCGGTGTTTGGGTAACTGTGGTGGGGGTTTGGGCCTGAACATTCGGGGTTTCTTCGGAGAATGTTGATAGTGGGACGAAATCGAGTATGACACTTATATTAAGTGATTAGTGTCGATATTCAATGTCAGGTAGATAGTTTTGGTGTGATCTTGCAAGAATTTTGTTTTTGTTTGATTTTTTGTATAATAGATTTCAAAGTAAAATTCCACGGAAAGAAGGGAAGAAATGTTAACTGAAAACAAATATTTTTGTCCGGCCATCTTTTGTTGGTCTCGCGTATATGTGTGTCGAAGTGATTCTCATCAGAACGAAGATCTGATATTAAAAGCTAGGAGAATTGTGTTCTTGGTGTGGTACTAGTGACGGTGTAAGATGAATTATTTGATTTATCTGATATGTGAGAGAGTGTGGTCGGTGAGTTCAGTTATTATTGTTTTTTCAGGTGGGGTTGCAGTTTCCTATGGAAATCCTCCTTGTTGGTATCTTGTCAGATGAAAGTGAAGAAGAGCAATTATTAATGGGCATTGAGGAGTGACTGGAAAAAAGACAATCCTACCAATAAAAAACCCTTTAAACTAAAAATCCTCTAGAAATAGTATATCAAAGTTTAGGGAGGTGGAGTATTTGTTCCATCGAAGGAGCAGGTTGGTAGACGAAATGATGAGTAGATAGAAGTGCAATGCGCTCGGGAAATCAAGCATATTTACAGTGTTTTATTAGGGTAAAGAGGATTTGGTTCCTCGTGACTTTATCTCTCGTATTTGTGTGGAAGAGGTTTGTTTCATAGATGCTGTTGCTGTAGTCATGCATATTACAGGTGGATGCTTTCCATCTTCTATGTCAAGTGATAGTATTGGAGAGCTTTTATTGGTTTTGGCGGTTAGTGTATAAAAGTATATTATATATTGATTCTTTGTATGGACATCGTTAAAGGATTTTATTGAAGAAGTTTGTGTATTTGGTTTTAAAAAAGTGTGTGTGTTGTGGTGATAGATTGTTGAGTGTTATTGGCAACATGACCATAGTTAAACGGTGTTGGGGGCAGTTGCTCAAGCGAATGAGAAGCATTCGCAAGTGGTTCGGTATAGAATGTGAATTAGTAATATTTTTTTTAAATAAAAAGTATGTTTTTTTAATAAGTGGTGATTATTTATCATTACGTTCAGGCAGTCTCATTGAGTTGTTCAAGAGATGTGAGAAGTGGAGTGTGTGTTTAAGCATCTTTGTATGGGTGTTGAAATCTGAGATGAGGTATTGTATTTTGTTCTCGTTGTTGAAAAAAAAAATAAAAAAATATCTTTTTGAGTAAAAATTTATTGGAATAGTTCTGGCCGTATGATGGGTTGAGCAGGCTTCATGTTCATCGGTTGTTTTGCGTATTGGAGAGGAAATTGGGTAATTTAAGAGATGTTAAGGTAAGATAATGGTGAATTTTGGGATTTATTGTTGTCGGCTTTGTTCTGTTAGGGTTTGGTGCTCGTTATATATACGCATATCTTATGTTTACTATATAATAGTATGTTGTTTCTGGTTTTTAAATTCTAGAGGTTGAGGGTTATAGATAGAGATTGTTCAGTTAATCTAGAACATTGCGAAGTTTGTCATTAAATAGTGCTCTAAGGATGTGTTTTGTAAATGTGCAGGTAGAATTGTTATATTTGAATTTTGTTTCGGATAGTTGTGTAAATGGAAAAGGAATTAGTAGTAGTCTTTAGAGTGTCGGAGAGGCTTGTGGTGGAGCGTGTCGTTGAAGCATGCTTTAAAATTGTTGCTCCTGGGAGCGCGTTTCTGTGTTGTGTTGGGATGCATTTAATTAAATGCTGGTTGGATGGCCCGGCAGCGGAGCTCTTGGGTAAGGTTTATAAATATGCGTGGTATTGGCCGGTAGCCGTGGTATTTGTTCGGAGGCGGGGTAGAGTTTATGGGAAAGTGATTGATGCCGGAGGCCTCGGAGTTTCGGAAGCCGTGAAAAAATATTGTTGTTTGCTCGGTGCTCTCTGCAGTTTCCGCGGTGCTTGAGGTAGTCTCTGTTTAGCGTTTTTTGTGTTTGTTGTTTTTATTATTTAGTTATATAGGTTATAGTCGATGTAGTTAGGTAGGTATGTAGGGTAGTTTTATGTAGTTTGATTTTGGGGTGTGGTATAGGTTTGAGTAGTTAGTTGATGGTGTGGGGTTGGTGAGGTGATGAGTATTTATGATGATGATTTGTGGATTCTTTTTGGGTGTTGGCTGGTATGTAGGGCTTATGGTTTCTATAGGTTTAGTATATATATTGGTTTGGGTGTGGGTATGGAGTTAGTGGGTTATGAGGGGTTTGATAGTATTTATGTTGTGTGTATGTGTTTGTATATTATATTGATTATTTTATGTGTGGTTGTGGAGGGTGGGGTTGTCAGGCCTTCACAGCGTGGTGGTTTGTTGTGTTTGCTTATTAATCATTAGATGGATATGTGAGCGTGAGGTGCGTTTCGCTATTCCGCAAAAAATATTAATGTGGCGTGGATGCGAGTGAGTCTTGCGTGCTTACGGATAGCTTTCTTAGTATGGAGTGAGTGAGAGAGGTTAGTTTGATTATGTGTTTATTAGTTATTGGGTGATATAGTATTGTGTGGTATGTAATATGTTGGGATGTATATTTGTTGTATTTATTTTTATGTAGGTTATTGTTATTTGTTGTTATCGGTCGTGTATGAGTTTTTTTTGTGTCATTATTAGGTATTCAGGGGATTTGAGTTATATATGTGTGTTGTGTATTAGTTACTGTGATGTGAAGGGTTTCTGTAAGTTTTGAAAGATGATATACAAAAGTGGCTACATGTAGTAAAGTAATTTATCTGATGGATTATATAGTGATGGTAGTCTCAAAATGAGCTTGATAAAGCTGTGTGTAGGTCGTTGGTGGGGCCGTGACTAGATAGAGTTGGGCAGTAGGTTTAGGATCGTTGAAGCATTAGTAATTAGAAGTGTAAGGTTGTAGTAAGTGGTGTAGGGTTATTAACACTGGAAACTGGACAAGTATTGAGTATTATTGTGACAGTGAGTGAGCAAGAGTCGAATCAACACTTGAAGTAAGTAAGATTTTAGATTTTCACAAAAGGGTGAACTTCTCAAAGTAGCTTGAATCCGATGTGGTGTTTTGGAAGCAAGTAAGAGAGGTTATAGACAATATTTCTCATAGGTAATAATAAATGTGCGCGAATATGGGTTACAGGGTAAACTGAAAAAGTTATTAGTAAGTGTATATAATTAGTGTATTTTTAGGTTCAGTTATGTCGTGCGTGTGTCTACGGAAATGTTTAGGCCCCTTATATAAGAAAAGACCTACGTATGCTGGAGAGAGTGCATCGACGTGGAACGAAGTACGATTGCTAGCTTGAGGGTACGAACTATGAAGTGAATGCTGAAGGAAGTTAGGAATGTTTTCCTTTATGGAATTGTCGGAGTGTTTCTGTCCATGAGGGGTAATAATGATGTACGTGTCAATAAATTTATGTTTTAACAGTTGCATCGATAATAAGTTGAGACTCCAGTGATTGTGATGGTTTTTTTAATATTTGCTAGACTCACGGACTAGGTTAGACCAGGGATATCAGTAAGTGAAAGAGTGTAGGATGAGATCGTATAATGATTTTTGGGTGAGGTATGAAGATGAGCGATTTCATTGTGTGTCTGTAATTGTGTGAGCGTTGCAAGTTTTTGTTTGTCAGTATAGTGTTGGCCGGAGAGGTTGTTGGTGTGACTCACTTGCAGTTTGAAGAAAGTAGGTTGGATGTTGTGTGGTGTCTAGGATGAGTGGATTGTGTTGTGTTGGGTTCATTGTCATTGATAAGTTATTTAGTGGTGTGTCTTATGGTGTTTCGTGATGCCAATAGTTGGGCATGTTAGTGTAGTGGTTGTGTTATTTATATGGTTATAGATTCTGTTGTATGGTTGTAGCTATCCGGGGTATTCTGATTCTATTGGATATATGTATCTGTGAGTTTATATGCTTGTTAGTTGTTGGGTAGATCGATTTGAAGCTGAAGTTTTAGGCTTGATGAGGTTTTTTTTTGTTTTTGCTTTGTTTGGTATTAGTTGTGTGGTGTGGTGTCGTATGTGGATTTTTGTTTGATATGATTTGGTGGTCTCTTGTGGGTTTAGGAAATGTTTTGTACTAGAGCTCTTGTTTGAGTTGTTGTTGCGGTTGTTATGGGTTGTGGTATGTTTGTCTCAAGGTGTGGGCTGAGTTGTGTGTTTCATAGTATATATGTTGTTGAGGTGTGTTTGTACGTGGGTTCACATATGTGTGTGCGCCATTTGTGGGGTGGGCTGGTGGTATTGAGGCTGGTGTGGTTGGTCTTGGTTTTCTCTGTTTATTTCTATCGGGAGGTAATGACTAACGATGACAGTTAGATATATTGTTGATGAGTGGTGTGGTACTTTGTGCTTCTGAGTTGTGGGTACAACAGGATATGATGTGCAAAAAGCAACGAAGAAATTGTTTTAGAGGTGTTTTAAGCTGTCGAAAATATCCCGCGGCGTTGCTGACTTGCTGTTCACATCCATGTGAAGTCACATTAGAAATTGTTGCTTGTCAACCCGCTTATTTTAGATTTGCAACGGGCGTTATATTTTAATAAAAAAAAATAGAAAAGATTTTCCCCAGACACAAAATGATAAAACTCTCATGAATGGGCGAAACAAGGTCTGTGAAAATTCGATGGATTGGTACGATTCTAATTGAAGTTTTTTAAAGCTATTGTTTAAAGCTTAAGAAGACTTTGAATGGCATCAAGGTATTAAACCTTTTTTTTTTAAAAAACTGAGATCTTTCAAAGTCTGTAAGCAAAAGCAATTTAGTTATAAAGTTTATATATTTTTTATTGTCGTTTAACTTTATTCTCTAAACACTTTCCATTATATATGAACATGCATTCTCCATAATTAGTGACAGCAACTGCTCTTAATCATATTGAAATGTGAATTTTTTTTAATTATTTTAAAACATCAAATGAAAATATTTTCAAACATTTTGGAAGTGCAACGAGAACAGAACTTCTGCTTTCTGATAATAAGAAATGATAATGCCTCTTGTGAGAACCATGTAAAGTGAAAAGATATAGGGTATTAAAAATTTATTTTTCCGTGATTTTTCAAACGCAGTTAGTAGAGCGAAGTTCGCGAATCATAGATCCAATATTACTAAGTCTTTGTAAAGTTACTCATTCCAGTGATATCTATTCAAAATTTTACGAATTTGTAAAGAAATTTGAAATCTGTGCAGTCATTTTAAGATTGCTAAGGATTTTAGCATTTAACTCACTCAAAAACGTGAACTCCAAAAAAAAATATTTCTCCATCTGAAAAGGGCTCAAAACCATACTTTTTCAATTCTAAATTCTACAGGAGAAGAAAGCCTAACAGAACTGGCTTTAATGAGTGTTTAAACGAAGGAAGTTATCAATCATAAGAGATCAAAATTAAGAATTTTTTATATGAAAAATATTTTTTTTATTTTATTTTCAAATTACTATTTATCTTACATTATTTTATTCCCTTTTATTGAAGTATATATATATATATATATATAAATAAATAATTTATATATATATATATATATATATATATTATATATATATATATATATATATATATATATATATATATATATATATATAATAAAAATGTATATATTTAAAAAAAAAAAGAGAATATATATATATATATATATATTATATATATATATTATATATATATATATATAATTAATATATTATATATATAATATATATAAATATATATAAAGGAAAAATTACTTAACGGAGACACTGAACGGGAGGTGGGATCAAAAAAAAAAAATTTTTGCAGGTAGCCTCTATGATACATTAATAGATTTTCTAGGTGTGAAATGAAGTTAGGATAGGTTAGGAATACCCTTTTATTAATGTTTACTAAACTTTAAAACACTACTTAATTACGAGCAAGATTAAGATAAATATTTGAAAAAAGGTTACATATCTTACTTTTCATTTATTTAGAGAAAAAATGGTCAACAAAAGTTTAATAACGTGATTTGATGGTATTTTGTAGTTGTAAGGTGTTTCGGTGAGGTTGGGTCGTGGCTTCGCTTGAGTGAGTGTAGTGTCATTTTTGCGTTTTTTTGAGTAGCGCTTTGGTTTTGTGCGAGCTCTAGCAGTGTGTAGACTGCTGTTGCTGTCGACATCTCTTGTTTCTTTTGTCGTAGGTTTTTTGTTCCGTGTTGTAGGCAGTTGTGGTTGTTTATTGTGGAATTGTTAAAGAATGCGCCGCAACAAACTAAGTTGTTCCTATACATTAGGAGCTATAAATGGAAATTTTTTGAATTAGCTTTTTAGTGTTATGAGTATGCGATGATTTTCTGGCGGACTCGGTATATGAGGAGGTGTTGTAGATGGTTTTGTATTCTGAAAATTTTATAAATGCTTGTTTAAAATTGGCAAATCATAGTTTAGAGTCGATAATTAAGTGGTGTTCTCGTATGAGTTCTGAGATCGTGTGTAACTATAATTATATATTATATTATATATATATATATATATATATATTATATGATATATATTATATATATATATATAGGGGTAGTATTTGTTTATAGTGTATGTATTTAGCGTGGTGAGTTATTGATGTGGGTTTTTGTGATGTTATGGGTCGTTATGTTTGATTTGTAGTTGATTTTTTATATATTTAGTTTTTATATTGTTATTAGTATCAGGGGCTATTAGTGTATATTGTGGGTGGGGTTTTTTGGGGGTGAGTGTTGGTCCGTGGTTGAGTGTTGGTGAGGCGCTGTTTACCCAGATGAGTTGGTTATGGTGTGTGGGTTGTTTGGTTAAAATTAATATAGAAAGAGGCATTTGCTCAAAAGTATACTATTTTATTAAAATCTAGGATGCATGTTTAAAACAAAGAATTATGAGTCTTAACCTTGGGGAAACTAATGTAATCAGAATAAAAACAACCACAATATAGTAACAAAATAAATTGATTAAATACACTGATCTTTGTTTAATTCTGAAGGAGATGGTTCTGCCGAGCTTCTCTTTACTTTCGTGATCTTGAGAAGTAATAATTTTCTTGGTGCACCGGCTGACGGGTGAGTCTCGTGTCAGTTGTATTTTACATCGAAGCAGTTTATTAATGGTGAGGTCGAGCCTGTATGTCGTGTTCCTCTGGCGGTATAGTTTCGAATAGTATATTGAATGTTATCCTTTCGTGTGCTCGGTTTGCTTCTCGTGCGTAGATATATGTGTGAGCGGAAATGTGTGTGTGGCTTGTGTTGGGCAGTGTTGTTGGTTTTGGGGTGATTGTAGTTTTTTGTTGTATCGGTGTATTGTGTGGTCGGAATTGGTTTTGATGGGGTATTTGAGATATTAAGTTTTGGATATAGAGCGGTTAGTTGAATGTGGTTTAGTGTTTAGCATTATATTATAGAATTATTGTAAATAATCAGGATGAGAGTCGGGTAGTTATGAGGTGTTATTTGATTTTATATTAATGAAAAATTACTGTACTTTAAAGACTGTCTCTTAGTAAATAGGCTTAACATGCTTTGTTGATTTAAAAAAATGATAAGGTGGCTCCCGTTATGTAGAAAGTTAACGTCAATCGGAATGTGATGTTTGTAAAATTAAGTGATGTTGGTATAGTTTATGAGTTTGTATGTTATAAGCTGAAGGCGTGTTTCTTATATTTCGCGAAATAAATAGTGGGTACTGTGTTGGTATTGTATAATGGGTGTTTTAGATGTAGAGTGGGGAGGTGTTTTTTTCGGGATGGGGTTGTCTCGGTTAGGCGTTATATAGTAGGGGTGTTATTAGTTGTTAATATGTTTGACGTCGTAGTAGGTATGGTATTTATGTGTGTGTTGGGTAGTATGTTATTAGTTATTTTGGGTGCGTATTTATTTTTAGTAGGGTTAGTTAGGTGAGTATAGTGTTGGTTGTTTAGTTATGTGTAGTTTTATTCTATTCAGTATGATTTTTTGTTGTTGAGGTTTGATGGTATGTATCATTTTTGTGTTTGTTTGTTTATTGGTGTTGGTGTTGAGTTGTGTAAATTGAACTGTCTGCTCTATCATAAGTTAGTTTGAGTTTCGTTCGACGTACGTTCCATACTTTGGAGATTTTATATTATATATGTCTATCGTGTTGTATTTGTGGTATATAGGTTTGATGTGATTTAGATTATTAGGTATGTAGTGATTTAATGTTGTTGTATTATTTATATATATATATATATATATATATATATATATATTAGCTTGAGTATAGTGTTGTTTGGTTTGTTGTGTATTATATGTATAGTTATTATGTTTGGTTATTGGTGTTGTGTATTTCAAGATGAGTGTTCTATATGTTTGTTTATGTGATCTTTGTTGAGTGCGTAGAGAGTTGTATAATTTTTAATGTTTATTCGTATGATTTTATTATGGAGAATTAAATATGTATTGATATGGACGTTGTTTAATAGAATCAGTAGGGTAAATTTAAGTGAGTGGTCTATTTAGGTTTTGATATCTTAAAAGTGTAGGTAAATAAAAAAAAAAAGTAAGCTATTTCTAGACTTTTCTGTTTATCTCTGCGGGTAAAATGTTTTGGACGTACTCTAAAAAAGCCGAGTATTCTTGCTGAAGCTATAAGGTGGTGTGTTTCAGTTGCAAAATCTAGGAGCTCCTAATCGAATTATGGGTGTTGTGTGTGGTGTGTTAGAGGTCTATTATTAGCTGTGTTATTTTTTCAAAAAAAATCTGGGTAAGTACGTTGAAGGAGATAAGTATATGATAGTGTAGTGTGGGTGGTTTTATGATAGATGAATGTTTGTAGGTGATGAAAAATGTGTTTTTGTTAGATTTGGATGGTGCGTGTTTAATGTGTTTAAATTGTTTTTTGAGTGGTGTGGTAGAAAGGGTTTTGGTATTTTAGGTTTGGGTTTTAATTTTTATATTTGGTTTAAGTAGATGTTGTTTGAAGGAAAACAGTTTTCCCGACGCCATATTGGAACCACGGCAATAATTAAAGGTAATGTTTTTTTTCCACTGATTTGGAATTTAGATTATTATTGTTATTATATTTAGGGTTATGGAGTATTTATGTATGTTATTATATAGGGGTATATATTTATATTATGTGAGTTTATATATTATTTTATGATATATAATAATATTATATATGTGATATTGTTGTTCAATTTAGTTTTTTGTTGTGTAGTAGTTCGGTTGTGCGTTTTGGTGGTTGTATTGTGTGTTGGGTGATTGGTGTTGTGGAGTTGGCTATGTGTAGTTGTTTGTGTTAGGTTGTTGCGATATATTCTACTCTGCCTGATTTAGTTTGGAATTTGAAAGTGAATTAAACTTGAACAAAATTGTATACAGACTACAGACTGACTTTTTGGAATTGTAATTGAAAATGTCAACTCTTTATTTTGAATAATGTAGAAAGAGCAAAAGTATTTTTTGGGGTTTCAGTAGGTCAGGGGGTTATGAATTTTTATGTTTGTGAGTCGTGTGTATTTGTTATTATGAACTGTTAATGGCTGCAGAGAAGGTCAGTGAAGATTCTGTATCATATTAAGGTTTTTTTTCGTTCGAATAAAGAAGTGCAGGTTAAAATATTCATTTGTTCTTCTCAATGGAATAAGGACACAAAAGCCATTAAAAAATAGTATATATATATCTTTCTATGGAACAAAATATATTTTATAGTTGTTAATTGATCTTTTGTTATCATATATATATATATATAAAATATATCTTTGAAAATATATTTATATATATATATATATATATATATATATATATATATATATCTATATATATATATATATATATTATTTGTTAAGGTATAACACGGCAAAATAGGGGGCCGGCCGACGGGAGCAGAAGGGGGGAACGTTTCCATACCCCGTGTAGGGGAAGGGCGGGGGAACCCCCGCGACAACCAATACCAAAGAGCGGGGGTTCCGGAGAACCCTCCCCGGAGGGGGGAAATAGTCCTACCCTGTGTTCCCCGGAAGGCGAGAGACCCCGACTCCTGCCATCTTTGCGGTTTTACCCTTGGGTATTCCTTTATTAAAAAAAAAATAAAATAACATAAAAACTGACGGAGTCGTAAGACGTAACAGGTCCTATATATATTTGAATAATCAAATCCTATAAAAGAAAGTCTATTTATGGTCCATAAAGATACCCTGTAACTATTTTTTTTGGGCTAACGAGTACCGTTCAAAAGGGCCATAACTAAATCTGTTTCTCCTATTTTATATATATATATAGGTATATATATATATATATATATATATATATTATTATATATATATATATAATATATATATATATATATATATAATATATATAAACTTAATCTAAAAAAAAACAAAAAATTTTGTGAAGTATAACCATATATATAATATATTATATATATATATATATAATATATATATATATATATATATATTATAATATATTATATATATTATATATATATATATATATATATATATATATATATATATATATATATATATATATATATATATATATATATATATATATATATTTTATAATTTTCCATATATATGATTTTCCAGAGGGTGGAGTCGCTGTCGGAGTCGGTAATTGGTAATTTTCAAAAGGGTGGAGTCGGAGTCGGTCAGAGTCGTAAAATTTTGAACCGACTCCACAACCCTGCAGTTTTAACTCATATATATTATAATTCTCGCATCCACAGGATAAAAGTCTTACAGCCATATGTTATTACAGTAAACAATGCTCAAAAATATCTCTCTAAACAAAGTATAAACTTATCATCGAGGCTGATATTTAGTCTACCCACATTGCTCAAAATTATTTACAAACTATTTCGATTGCCTTATTACCATTTGAAGATATATAAACTCCAAGTTACTTTTCTTCACTAATCATGAATTGTTCTATAAATGATGGAGTTGCCACTGTTAATTTGACTTTCTTTTTAAGTTCATACTATGTCTTACTGTTCTGCTGGCTATATTTACCTTCATTACCATTATTTGTAATAGCTTAAGAGTTGAAGTAACCAAGTTGTTTACCGCAAATATCTTCAATTATATTTATACATAAATCTATCCAATTTAGTGCCCTACATATTTCTTATAAAACGGTGGTAAATAATTTTGGTGGAACTGTATCTCATCGGTAATTCCAGTTTTTATATTTTATTTTGCCGTTTTTTTTATTACTCTCTTCATATCATTTAAACGCTGATGGAGTCTTTCATATGCAGTATGTAATTTGATGGTATCTGTATATGGTTACGCAACACCCTTATCTTGACTATTCAAACCATTTATAACAGAACCAAATGTATTTTCATAATCTATAAAAGCCATTCTTAGGGGGGTTTCTCTCATTCAGTACATTTTTCCATCAGATATTGGACTAATTGGTTGTGATGGATTTGTTATAACTACTTCTAAATACTGCTTGTTCATGTGGATACTTACAGTAAAGTCGTGCAGTAATTGTTCGTTATTATTTTTTACATTATTTTACTATAATTGAAGCAAGGTAATTGATCTGTAATTTTTTTTTCATTCATTTAAGCTTTTTGTAAAGAATTTTGGCATAACATTAGTATCTTTGTCAGTCATTTTGTAATCGTACGAACATATTAAGCATTATTAATAATATAATAGCAATTACGCCGTAGGCTCGTAGCTATCTTTTGTTATGCTAATTGATATTTCTTCTCCAAGTGACTTTCCTTTATTTCAGTATCAGTTAAAGGAGGAATAAAAATAGTATTGTAATTTATATTTATTGGTCGCTCACCATCAATGCACTCATTTTAACTCTGCATGGATTTATTTCTCTCTCGTTATGATTAGGTCTCTTTTAGTAACTTTAGTATCATTTTATATTTTAATTTAGTTAGATGTTTATGACCCTACCGAGAGAAGTATTTTCGCCTGTTGATATAATTACTATTTTTAATGGTGTTTGATTTATTCACCATGGCGTTGCTAATAACTTTGTTCAGTTCAAAGCAGGATTTGCCGAAGCGCAGTGTGCGGTGCTGTGCGGTACACAATTACAGCTTTCCGGTGCGGTGTGGTGCGATAAATTTCGGTGTTCTGCCAACTTTATTTCAATGTATTTTAATATATTTTCAGATTCCCTTTTTAGTCATGTTTAGTTGCATAATATTGAAGTGATTGAAAACAGTATATTATAAGATGTTATTCGATTGTTAGTGTTTTTTATCGATTCTTTTGATTGATTGATTATAAATTCCTAAACCTATTTTAAAGATCTACATATAAATTCAACATTTCCTTAATTAAGAGCTGATAATTAAATTTATGAATTGTGTTTTATATGGCATAAGATTTGGCCTTTATCATTAGTTACAATTTCATTTCACTTCTCACCACTCAATAGCATAAAAGAAGTAGCATTGGAAAACTCGAACAATAAAAATAACTTCCAAGATACAATATTTCAGGATTTTACATGACCATTTTCTTGAAAAAATAGTTCATTTTAAATAGGTTTAACCCTTCAAGCAATTCTACCAACCGATCCTCTCTTTCATATTCTACATTGACCACAAGGGTTCCCAGTCCCTTGGTGTTGTATTTCCAGTTTCCCGCTTTTCGGTTTAATTTTTTCGGGATTATTTTTGTTGTGATGATTTTCTATATATTGACATAGAAGTGTTCCAGTTCCTCTTTTCTGTGACCTGAAGGTTGTGCGAGCTTGAAAAATTTAAATTGTATATCTACTTCAGATTTTAAGTTCTATTTTAGTGATACGATATGTGATTCTCTCTATTTTTAATACAGAGAAAGACTTTCAAAAAGCAAAAAAGAAAAAGAGAAGGAAGAGTTTTAAACTTTTCAAAAAGAATGCACAAAAGAATGGCACAACAATAAAGTATAGGTTACAGAAGAGTGTACAGAGAAATGACAGGTTGTGTAGAAAGATGAATAACACAAATTTTCCTAAAAAAAAAAAAGGTATATGAATAGAAAGTTCAGTAAAACACGTTGAAATAGTAAGAGTGTACTGAGAGAATGACAAAATCGTTAGACTGCTAGAGAGAAGTTGAAGAATCGGCGAACGTGGTAGGATTTCCTATTATCCTCCTTACTAGTGGAGTTAGTAGACAAATCCCAAATATGTGACGAGTACTCCACACTAAGGTGGTGTTAAAATGTTCTCAAAACGCCTCAGAATAAACAACTTCTCAGGAGCTCGTCTAATAAGAGGTAACGCAATAAAGTTACAAGGCGAACTGTTACTGTTAACTCAGCGACGCGGAGTCCATTGTTCGAATCCCGCTGATGGAGAGTAAAATCTCCTTTGACTCATTCATTATTATTATACTTATGACTCTATCCTTCATTTTGCTTATAGATAAAAGAATTAAGTTTTTGAGGTATTGAAAACAACCATATTTCTTTGTCCCCAATTAAAAAAATACAAGATCAGACGTCAATTGCCCCACGACCGTCCTTATTAAGATAAATGAAGAGAAATATCAATGATAGAGTCATAAGCCTAAGAGAATATGTGAATTAGCAAACAAAATGTTATAAATGAAAAGTAGAAAGATAAAGGGAATAAAACAAAACTGAAAATACCGTATTAATAGATATAAAGAATGAATGCCATTCGTCCACAACAGTTGCAATAAAGCGACCGGAAATAAAATTAGGAATAAGGTTAGAAAAAAAAAATTGAAATCTAAGTTTTTGTATCAAACTGTATAGAAAGTTTTCGCTCATGTCCATCGCCATAGAAAGATTCCCTCGAACTGCTGAAGGACAGAGGAACAAGAGTAACGAGAGACAGGAAAGACATCAACAGAATGTTCTTCTTGGAATTCATATCTGCATTTGATCGGAGATATAAGATAATAATAATTAAGATGCTTTCAAATCTTGAAGAAAGAGATTTACATCAAGATGGCAATTCCTTGGTTAGCTGCACTAACCATCATCACATACACACACACACACATATATATATATATATATATATATTATATATATTATATATATATATATATATAATATATATATAAAAAATATAAATATAGAAAATATATATATATATATATTTATATATATATATATATATATATATATATATATATAACAATCGTCAATTTCATGGTGTTTTTTTAGGGAAGATAAGATACATAGTGATTAATTGAATGAGTCTGATGGAAATGACATTGGATCAAAGTTCTCCGGTGTATTAATCTACAAAAGGTAAACATAGGGAATAAATGTTAGATTATGATTGCGAATAAAACATGTTTGCTCTCTATAACGTAATGTTAGTAGATTAAAGGTTTTCCTGGAGGCTAAGGTAGTCATAAACTAAGATGGTTCTTTTTAGTAAAAACTGATTGAGAAGGTTGTGGTTTCTCACAGATTGAAACGACTATTTGTTAAAATCGTTTCTTGCCACCAAGATATTTACTTTGAGTCGCTGCAAAAAGAATATGTCTAAGTTAACGGTTTGACTATTCTTCAAATGCAACTCAAGATTAAGTCTGATTATTCACAAAGTACAAGTGCAAGTCATTTGAACTAGTTTTATCATAAATTAAAGATAAGGTTAACGATCTTAACCATTAACAAATAATAATGCTCAGAACTCGCACAAGACCTTCGTGAATATCTACGACTATTCAATAAACACGTCTTCTAAAGGTAAACTTAGCTATTTAAACAAAGGATTAAAAAATGATATTCTCACAGCAACTGCTGATAAAAAAAGTGATAATGAAATAATATTTGACTACCTCGCCAAGTGAAGCTACCTTTAACCTCCAGGAACATTTGACCTCTTTTTGTTGCCAGATTCTTTAGCAACCCGTAATAATTTTATTAATATATATATACTTACATAATTCCTGTCGTTTAACCTTTGAAACATTTTTATATTATTGGTCAGTCCATTCATCTTTCTTGCTTTGTAAATTTGTTAATTACATTTGCATAAAATAAGGTTGACTGCTATAGTCTTCCCTTTCCTCGCGTAGCGATTTGTAAAAGCTTTTATATATATTATATATACATAGATATATATGTATAAATATATTATTCCTGTGTATTTTTTATCTCTAATTTTTTACATTATAATTATATCAAATAAAATTTAAATAAATAGGAAACTTATCATATATATATATAATAATGGCAACTTAAAAAAAATAAAGGAACACACAACAACCACTAACGACAAAAGTATAAATCAAACTAAGGAGTAATCAAAAAGCTTATCGCTTATATTTTACTTTAATAAAATAAATCATAAAAACTAAATTTTTCGCGCATGCGCCCCCGAGTAAAATGTGTCCGTTTAGTTACGTCGTCACCAGAGCATACTTAGTTTGTTATTTCACACAGAAAAAAATAGATAAAATTAAATTTCAAAAACTTCTAAAAATATTAAAAAAATATACGCATCATCAGTTGTCAGATTCATTTGGGTAAGCGGCGCTTACCTAGCATAATATTTGCCGCCCCGATATATATATATATATATATATATATATATAATATCATATATATATATATATAATATGATATATATATGTATAATATATATATATATGTATATATAAGGTGTGGTGGTGTGTGTGGTGTGTGTGTTGGTGTGTGTGTGTGTCGTGTGTGTGTGTGTGTGTGTGTAGTGTGAGAATTAGTAAATTAATGGAAGGGATTTGCATTCTGTCGTAGTAGAATTAAACTTTTCCTTTTGTGAATTTATGTCTTTTAAATATTTAAAGTAATTGGAAAATGTATCGTTAAACTAAACACAGAACACAATTTTGCATATATATATATATATATATATATATATAATATATATATATTATATTATTATATATATATATAAATATAAAAATATATATAATATATATATATAATATATATATATATATTATATATATATATATATAATATATATATATATATATTAATATATATATATATATATATATATATATATATATATATATATATATATATATATATATATTAAATATATATATAAAAATAAATATATATATATATATATATATATATATTATAATAATATATATATATATAAATATATAATTATATATATATATATATATATATATATATATATAAGTAATATATATATATATACTATATATATAATATATATATATATATATATATAATATATATAATATATAATCTAGCTTTCCTCTACAAACACAACACTGACATAGCTCTGATATAAGCTCATACACCACGAAATATCCCAAGAGCACCATTTTATGGGTATGACTTCATTTATTCAGACACAACCAGAAAACCCACACCCTATTATTAACACTAATCAAAAACAACTTATCCTACCATAACACTACACCAGAAACCACTAACCTATTAAATGACCCTATCCTCAACATCCAATCATTTTCTATCCTCATCAATAATATCTCCAACAACGTATTAAACATATACATCCACAATCTCAATATTGTTCGAACAACTAACTACAAACCCAACTTAAATCCTATCAATACGATTAACAATCTAATTATAATAGTAGTAGTAGACGACTTCAACACCCATCACGCAGCCTGGTACAGAGAACACCTCACAGATAACCGAGGAATTCACATTCTCGATGAATTAGATACCTTAAATATACTTTCAACAACATCCCTACCAGAATTCCACCACAAGCAAACCAAGCCCAAGCATCAACAGACATCACTTTCTCCACTCCTTTTCCACCAACATAACATGGAACATAGAAATAGATCACCCATCAGGGCACGTCCCAATAATAATCACATGTATAACAACAAAAATGCTCAACCCCAAAATGAATTCAATCTTTACAAACTACAAAAAGGCAATTTGGGAAACTTCACCCAATACATAGAAACACACCTACTTCTACTAGAAATCAACAACTCCTCATTAACATCTGAAATCTGCATCCTGATAAAACAAAGAAATATAATTAGACATCTCCACATCTCCAAAACAATCCTTCACCCACAAACGAAGCATTAAAGGGACAAAATAACTCTCTCCCTTCCCCCAAACAACACTGCAATATCCTTTCACAACAATACTTCAATATCTCCAACAACACCACTCAAACATATAACAGAAAGATAATACGCATCTTAAAAAAATACAATTAGAAATTAATCCTAACTCCCATTCACTACACAAGAAATTACTTGACTAATCAAAACCTTAAATAACTCCCGAGCTTCTGGACCAGACAACATTTCTAACCTTCACATTAAACACTTTGAACCAACCGTTGTTTCATTCATTCACATATTTTCAACAAATCTTGGTCACTCAACTATATCCTTCCATACAGGAAAAAAGCAATAGTCATACCAAAATTAAAACCCAGAAAAGACCCCAACCTCCCTTTCTCATATCGACCCACATCCCTTTTTGTGCAAACTAATGGAGAAGATCAAACTCACCAAAATTCAACCCCACTTTCACTCCCCAAATCACCAGTGGCAGTGTGTTGGGGTGTGGTTGGGAATGTAGAGGTTTATTAGAATGTGTTTTTTTATTTATCATTGTTGTGAAGGATTGTATTTTGGTGGTGTTGTCGTTTAATGCTGTTGTAGTTTGTGAGGTGGTGTTTATGTATGATAGTGAGTTGTGTATAAGGGTTAGTAGAGTGTGATTTTTGGGGGTTTGGGGTGTGAAGATGGCATCATAGCCATAGAATTTTGGTTCTGGATAGTTTTCGGGTAGGTAGGCTTCTTGTATCATGGCTATGTGTATGTTGTGTTGTTTTAAGAAGACTTCTATTTCTTTGGTTTTGTTGTGTAGTCCGTTTGTGTTGAATTGTAATATGTTTATGTTGTGGGTTTGTTTGTGTGATGTATGTGTTGTGGGGATATTGTGGATGGATCGCAGACTTGGCAGTTCCAGTTGTATTTTGAAAGAGGTTACGTGGCGAAAGGAGAACAGTGTTTGTGAATCCATTGTGCATTTATATAGTTTCTTCTTACAATCTTGTTGCATATTGGACATTTGTAGATTCCAGGTCCTAGGTTTGTTTCTGTGTCACCGGCTTTCAGGAGTAAGGCTGAGACATATGCCGGGAAATTATGCCTCATAATGAGTAGGAGAAATAAAGTAGTCGAGTGGCAGAGAGTCCTGGGAATGATCTCGGATTTTTCCGGAAGCGGCGGCGGCGCACATGCGCTGTCGCGGTAACGCCACATTTTCTTGTGGGTTTGAGAGATATTTGAAGATCCCAATCTTGATTTGACGAAGATCTTGCGCTGTGAATTCTTGCAATTCATCTCTCCACACACACACACACACACACACACACATATAATATATATACACTAGCATACAGCAGCAGCATATATATATATATATATATATATATATATATATATATATATATATATATGAAAGATATATATATATATATATATATATATATTTATATATATATATATATATATGAAAGGTCACACCTCACGGGCATAGCCCTATTCTAGGAGGGAACTTCTCTAGGTAATTTCTACCTAGGATCCGTGGTCGGACTAGATCGAACCCGGGCCCTCGCCACGACGCTGTCGCTCTACCGATTGAGCCATGGTAGCGGCGACTCCAGTAACTTTTACTACTCGACTTTCTCTCTCTCTCTCTCTCTCTCTCTCTCTATATATATATATATATATATATATATATATACTATATATATATATAGTATATATGCTATATATGTTATATAGAGAGATAAAGAAATGCCGATATTTATATATAGACATATATAATCCCAAAATTATCGCTCAATTAAATATTTGAGCTATTCCTATTTTACAGTTTTCTTTAACTTAAAATTGATTCTGATGTGTAACTGTTATTGTTTTTCTCTTTCAAATTCAGGGAGTAAAAATGTCAATAATATCTTATGCAAAAATGTGCATTAAGAACAAATAAGTTTATTTTAAATTTTTTTTTAAATAAACGAGTGTTCTATTAGATTCCTAGGTTCAGGAAAACTAAAAAAAATTAAATTCACGAATATGTGTGTTAGTGTATACTGTCTTCAAATTTCTCTCCGCTTTTCGGAGAAGCAAGAACGGTCACGTTTTATAATTGATTGAAAAATAGCATTATTCGATGGCGATGAAGTAGTAATTGGAGCGCACTTGGCAGGTGCCAGATTTGTCGCTAAATCTGGAAATATGACGATATATATATATATATATATATATATATATATATATATATTATATATATGTATATATATATATATATATATATATATATATATATTTAGCGACTCCTTTTAGTACTCAGCTACCTTCCTCGTGCTACGTTTTGAAAGGGGGCTGCCCCCAGGGGGCCCTTTTTTCATGTACGTTCGCCAGCTATTTTATGTATGTGTAGGCACGGGTGCCGGTGTACGTGTACGTTTTTTGTTACTTTCACCCCACTAGCACCCTAGGTTCTCTCCCTACCCTCCTTTATTCTATTCAGCTATGTTACGACCACG
>JABUQX010031688.1:5000-7500 GCA_015478945.1 Trachelipus rathkii
CCCAACCACAACCCCTCCTATACCCTCCCCTCTCATGATTCAATTTTTACTGCAGAACTTATGGCTATAATGATTGCCTTTTCTCGAATTTTATTTCTAAACGAAGACCACCCTTATATAATTTATTATTCGGATTCGTTCAGCGACCTGCAAGAGCTCAAAGGCCCCTGCTCTAAAAATACAATGGTATGCACTGTGTAACAATTTCTCTGACTGCTTCACTCTCTCGCAAGAAAGAACACACTTTGTTGAACCCCCCCCCCCCCTCACATAGTAGTAACTGGCAATGAAACCGCTGATAGAAAGGCCAGAGTGACCTCTTCTTTGTTCTAGGTACTTCCCGGACTCTATTTTGCAAGGTCGCCTTCCAACAACTTATTATTATCCTTCTCTCCAACGGGGCTTCCTGTCTTACTGGCAGGAGTGTTGGGTGGGTGATCATCAAGGATCGAAACATTTAAAGCCTAACACTGGTGGGTGGTCTTATTCTCTTGTAGGAGGTGATCCTTGTAAGCCTTTGCAGCATTGACCACACCAATATTACGCACAACCACTACATGTCACTGGGATCCTTTCTCTCACCTGCAAATTTTGCAGCCACCACACCCCACAATCTGTTCACCACATCTTCATTGATTGTCTTCAACTTGATTCCATCTGCCATCGCCATTTTCATACACTATGGTCCATAGCATGTTGAAAAAAGCTATCCCATGTCTTTTCTGAATCGTCCCCCTTTAATAGTAGCATGATATTTTCCTTCCTACAAAAATTGAATAACCTGTACCGGTATATTTATTTAATTTTTTTTTTAAATACATGTAAGTAAGTTAATTATTTTAGGACTCACCTGTTTCTGACCTATATTAATAGAATTTTGTTGGGACTCGCCGTTTTTTTGACATTTTAATATAATTTTGTTAGGACTCGCCCATAGAGTTGGATTTCCAACCTATCATGGCCACTCCTTTGGGTGCTGTGGTGAGTCCTGTACACAAACTCAACAACAGCATTATATATATATATATATATATATATATATATATATATATATATATATATATATATATATATATATATATATATATATATATATATATATATATATATATATCGTGGTGGCGCTGTGGGTGAGTGGTGCGTTTGCACGCTTAGGGTCGTGAGTTCGAGTCCTCGTCAAACGGGATTTGTACTTTCGACTAGTCACCAGGACGGACACGAAAAATTGCTGTTTGTAGGAGATTTTCTGTAATTCATTACAGTTTACGGCATAGTGTATTAATACACTAATCTCAATACCCTCACCTCACTCATCCATAGCCAACACATACAACGGTACAACCTTTAATATACATACAGACACCTACATTCCTATTCGCCTCACGCACAGTAGGTCTGTGAGTCCAGAGCCTAGCCATGCCCACTGATGGCTGGAATATCTTGACTTGGTTCAGACTGAGGCTGGGGTTACTATCACCCTGATAACTGTGCACCTTTCCACTTTGTATGGGCCCACTGATCGGGAAAAACATAAAATAGTAACCTTTCCCCCGATTGTCGTGGTAAAATAACTAACTAACTAACTAACTAACTAACTAACTAACTAACTAACTAACTAACTAACTAACTAACTAACTAACTAACTAACTAACTAACTAACTAACTAACTAACTAACTAACCACTTCGACTATTTCACTTCAATTCAATAGACCAATTCAATTCAATTCAGTTCAATTCAATTCAATTCAATTAAATCAATTAAATAATTATTAATAATTAATGGAATTCAATTCAATTCAATTAATTGAATTAATTCAATTCAGTTGACTTGATTGGTTGCCACTCAAATACAAATTCATCAATAAGAGAGTTCAACATCTAAAAAAACTATCTAGTCAATTCAACTAATTCAATTCAATCTCAACTAATCAACTAACTAATTCAATTCAATCAATCAATTCAATAACTATCCAATCAATCAACTAACCAACTAACTAACCAACTAACCAACTAACCAACTAACCAACTAACTAACTAACTAACTAACCAACTAACTAACTAACTAACTAACTAACTAACTAACTAACTAACTAACTAACTAACTAACTAACTAACTAACTAACTAACTAACTAACTAACTAACTAACTAACTAACTAACTAACTAACTATATATATATATATATATATATATATATATATATATATATATATATATATATATATATATATATATATATATATATATATATATATATATATATATATATATGAGTTCTAACTCAATGGATGAAAGCTGAATCTTTCCTCGTTTAAGGATTGTAGTTTTCCCCCTAGCGAGAGCGAGGGTTCAAATCCTTGAATCTGGTTGCCTGAAGGGACACATAAAAAAAAATTGCTGTCAGTAGGAGATTTTCTGTAATATTTAATTACAGTTTACAGCATAGTGAATTACACTAATCTTAATACCCACACATCACTAAAATGATAGTCAACACACA
>JABUQX010031688.1:12500-22500 GCA_015478945.1 Trachelipus rathkii
CAAAACCACACACATTCACTAACACCTCATCATTACTGTTAATATTGTGCAGATTTTCGAAGTGTTCTTTCCACACTCCCCTCACATCCATTTCATCAGTTACAAAAAAGCACCATCCCTATTCATTATTCTAAGCAGATTCCCCTTATTCTCATTCTTAACCTTTCGCGTTTCCTTCCAGAAGAGCTTCCTATTTCCTTGTATGTCCTCATTCATCCTCCTTCCAAACTGTTCATTTACCTCTTGTTTTCTCCTACGTATACATCTTTTAGTATTTCTTTTTCCTCCTTATATAATTCCAAGCATCTTTCTTTTGAAACTTCATCATTTGCTTTTAGTACATTCAACCACGCTTCTTTTTTACCTTTAACCTCTTTCATCACCTCTTCATTCCACCATTCGCTGTTAACATTCTTACTTCCTACTTTAGCACACCCACACACTTCCTTTGCACTACTAACAATTGCTTCCTTCATTTGCCCCCAGATTTGTTCAGTATCAACTTGTTCACATTCAACCGATTTACTTCAGTATTTGTTCAGTATCAACTTGTTCACATTCAACCGATTTTACTTAACTTCTCACTCATAATTTTACCTACTTCCTTTCGTATCACCTTCCTCTCCATCCAAGCCCCCACTAACTTAATTTTACATAGAACAACATAATGATCCGATAATCCCATTCCTAAACCCCCTCACTGATTTAACATCCAACACATACTTCAACATCTCCTTCTTCACCAACACAAAATCAATCATACTTTTCACTTCGACACCATCTCTACCTACACCAACTCTAGTATACTTATGGATATATATATATATATATATATATATATATATATATATAGCAAAAAAAAAAAAAAATATATATATATATATATATATATATATATATATATATATATATATATATATATATATATATATATATATATATATATATTTTATATATATATATATATATATATATATATATATATATATATATATATATATATATATATATATATATATATATATTATATATATATATATATATATATATATATATATATATATATATATATATCTCTATATAACTATATATATATATATATATATATATATATATATATATGGTTTAGGTCTGTTACCGTGTTATGATGCAGCTTTGTGGTGTGTATAGCAAGCCAGTCCTTGCTGTAAAGACTTTCTGTGAAATGAGGAATGTTGGTATCATTCCTAATGCTATTACTTACGGTTATTACAATAGAGCCCTTCTTGAAAGTAAATGGAACCCCTCAAATATGTTGTGGAACAAGTTGAGGTAATTTTTTAATTGAAGTTGTACCGATTTTTTAGTATTTATTATAGATTTTACTAATTTTTTTTTATTTTTTATAGAAATGTTGTCCTTGGTGTTAGAGCCTTCCGAGAGTGTGGACTAGAAAGAGCACAACGAAGGAAATCTTCATTATCATGGGACGAAGCAGATAAAATGTCATCTGGTAATTTCTTTAAATAAATGAATCTTATAATTGACCTACTGTATCGTCATATAATAAGTCTTCCTCTGTTTATTTTACTTATTTTGTAGTTTCTAAAACTATTTAATGAAATTGTAAAATTATAGACCAGAGTTAAAATTCAATAGAGATCGTTGACGAACTTTTAGGTTATATAAATAATATAAACTCGTCTTATTATGGTGTTCTGTTGAAATTTTAAAGATTTCAAAATTCTTCTTTTTGTTAATTATCGTAATATACTTTCAGATAGTACATCTAGGTTGTCTCTTGAAAGCGGGATGTCTATTGAAGCCCATATTCCAGCACAGCTAAAGACCGATACTCTAAGTTCTGGTAAGTATTTATTGTTTTATAGCTAAAGTAAAAAAGAGCCAGTTTTGATTTGAAATTTGATTAATGAGTCTATTAATTCTATTAAAATTTAATTTTGATTTTGTTGTGTTTATTAAACCAGTTTTGCATTTTGCTTTACTCATTTAGCTTTGATTAGATGCCATTCTCTCTAAATGTGAGCAAATTAATAAAATTAGTCATGTTAGTTTCCTCTTGCAGTTATATAGAATTCCTTTTTCAAATTTGCACATTATTATTTCATGTACTGTAATTACTTTCCATATCCTTTATTAGATCCTGGATATTGTAGTATTAGTGAGAATTGTGAAAATTCAGCTGGTTCAAATACCTCACCAATGTCGAATACAGTATCAACTTGTGAGTTCTCCATTAGTCTGTTTATTATTTGGAATTATTATTGTCCCTTAATTTGATTAGTTAGGCTTAGAACTTTTGAAGTAATGTATGTTCAATCCTTATTAAAGATATGCTATATTTTATTATTCATGAAGTTCCAAATATATTCATAATTTAAAAAGTATTAAAAAGTTTTCTTAAAAAGTTTTGTCTCACTCTAACATTGAATATTTTTTTTTCTATTTGTGCATTTTTATGTGGTTTTGTCTCTGTCGCCGCTTCGTGTTACGTAATGTGCATCAGATAATGGTGATTTGTCTCCTGAAAGGTCTGAAAGCGTTCCATCTCTTTCTCCAATATCCCCTCCGAACCCAGAACCACCACCTTCTCCACCACATTACTTACCTTCTGACATTACTCCATCTTCTTCAGATACTTCCTACTCTTCTCCAACAGCAACTGTAGCTTACGATACTGCACCTTCCTCACCTTTACGATCTCCACCGCCAGTTTCTAATACTTTCCCTTCTCCTTCAACATCCTGTCAAAAACTTTCTTCCGTAACTTCTAGCACAACATGTACCACTACCTCAGTTTCTAATTCCCAAAGTAGTACAACATTTTCCTCTGCAAATTTTTCTCTTTCCACAACTTTGAAACGATGTCAGTCCATTATTCCACCTAAACCGGACGCTAAACGGAACCTTTCGCCTCGTCACTCTTGCCCATCTGTCCTATGATGCGAATCTTTGATTTTTCACAGTCCTGAACAGCTGCGGAGGTCGCCTGGAAAGCATTGTTCTTCCTTCCACAGCTGGAGTTGTCAAGGTGGTGCTTCAGCTTTCTCTTAACTGAGAACTCATCCACTGGTGTATAGTGTTTGCTTGTTGGATATTTAGCTTTTCTATTATATTCTATAATCATATAATATATATATAATATATATTATATATTAATTATCATATACTATATATATATATATATAATTATATATATATATATTATCATAATATTTATATATATATATATATATTATATTATATATAATATATTTATGTAAAATAATATAATATCAAATATATATATATATTGATTATAAATAATATAGTTATGTATATATACTATATAATTATATATATATATATATTTATATATATATATATATATATATATATAAAGGATGGCTAATTTACAGCATTTTTCTATTTTACCCACAAAAAAATTAAGTAAATACACAATTATTACTACACCCATTTTTTTGCGAGATTTACTGGTACGCCAATTATTTCAGTTTATTTTATAGTATTATTGACAATTTATTTTTGATATGGATATATTTTTATGAAGGTTTCCAGCGCCGCACATCCAGCTCCAGTTCTCATGCTCTCTGATTTTATTGATATCATATTCATCTAATATATAATATTATCTATATATACAATATATATAATCTTATATACATATAAAATAATTATCTATATATAATATATATATAATAATTAAGTATTGTCTATCTGTCACTATGCTATATTAAGTTATAACTATATAATAGTATATCTAGATCATATATATCTATATATATATCATATATATTAATATATAGTAGGTATATATATATAATATAGTATAATATAATATTCTTAATATATTATATATATAGATATATAGTAAATATAATATATATATATATATATATGTATATATGATATTATCAATTTCGCATCTTTAGGTAATGCCTGTAAAAGTTTGAAGTTGTAATTTTTGTTTGTTTCCCATTTATAAATTTTTAGAACATTTCATATTGTTATCTTCATAGTCATTGACTTAGAAATTTTAAACCTAGTCAACATTAAAATATTCTTTCTCGGTATAGAAGTTATTAAAAAATCGTATTCTAGGTTTTAGTTGACCAACCGACACACATATTTCAGTATATAAATTTGTGAGATTGCATTGATGATCTAAAATATTATAATCTGGAAGCATTTTATTTTTGAAAAGTTGTAACTTTAAGTAACTTTTTACTTGCTATATATGCCAAGTTAACTTGATGTTAGCTGAGAATGCATTTCTTTGAGTTTGCATATGCATTGGAAACCAAAGTACAATAGGCTCACTAAAACTGCGTGAAATCTCCTGGTATTTGGAGTCAAGTTTCTGTAGTAAGAGGCAAATGGAAATGTCAACATCTCATTGTAGACTTGAAAAATAATTGGTCTTCCAGAGTAAGGAGTGCTTCTCTTGTTTACCTTTTTTTCTAACAAACATAGTATTTTTTTTTTATTCCCTGCAAGTGGCGCTTCTCAATTATTGCATAAGTTTTTTATCCAATCACATGATGGTAATGTAAATAGATATTTGAAAGATTAACAAATGGGATTTAAAAAGGCACTAGGTAAAGATGTAGTTCTTTACTACTTTGCAACATAAAGAAGAACATCTTAATGCAATGTTACCGAAACTAATTCAAATACGCGATAATGCTTGGTACGGACTTAAAAATCTAAGAAAAGAGAAAGTGAAAGGATAAATAAAAGAAAGACCCTTGGTGAAGAGATTCTATATATATATATATATATATTATATATATATATTAAGTACTATACTATATATATATATATATATATATAGTATATATATTATATATATATATATATATATATATATATAGTATTATATATATATATGCGGAGAAAGCACATTGAAATAGTTTTTCATATATATATATATATATATTATATTAATATAAATATTATTTATATATAATATATATATATTATCTATATATATATAATTATATATATATATTATATATATAATAATATATATATTATATTATAATATATAGTATAATATATATATATATATATATATAATCATATATTATATATATTTATATTTATACTATATTACTGGGATGGGCGCCGGATAGTGAAATAGCCGGATAGCCGGATACCGGATATTCCGGCTGGAAGTTAAAACCGGATACCGGATATCCGGTCGAATATCCGGACAGTTCTACTTATATATTATATATATATATATATATATATATATAAATATATATATATATATGATATATTTATATCTCATAATGTCTATCGATATATATATATATTATATATATATATATATATGGTGTCTCACGAGTTATGTTTACAGCGGTGTATCACCGTATGGGATGTTTAAGTATGAAGATGTGTAAGAATATAAGTTCGATTATTTAATTCATTAAGGAGGAGGGGATATGTTACGTTGGTGTCTGCGCACGCCCAGTACGAAACCACGGCAAAGATCATCTGCGCAATGTCGAATGGGATGCTGTGATCAATTTCGTCTGTGTTTCACCCAAACCATGAGTGGGCTCTTCTTACATTTTTGATCGTTGTCGGTTCCACCAATGTTCCCATAACGCGTCAATGTTACCAACAATCAGTTTTAAACGTGAATGTGAAAAGGTTGAAGAAAACAACGTTATTCAAGAAAAGCTCATAATATTGATACATTTAATGTAATAACGTTGTTAATAGTATTCTAACCAAATTTTTACACTACGAATCTTTCCACAGCAATGCAAGAAGCGGAGAAGACGTCAGATCGTTTCAACATGAACACATCAGTATTTAACAAATGTTGTCGAAGACGCTTCCACCACGCTAATACATGCTCAGCCCCGGCGCCGGTTTCATTTCCCGCAATGACAGCTGCGGGTTGATTCCCCTAGCATCGTTGGTTTTCAAGAGACGGCGAGAATCAATGCGGGGAGGTTTACTGGGTCATTAACGAGCAGACACGGTATGTTTGAGATGCCCCCACAGAAAAGTAGTTCAGTGGTGTTAAGTCGGGGGAACGCGCAGGCCATGGAAATGGACCAGATCTTCCGATCCATCTTCCCGAAAAGGTTCTGTCGAGGTAGGTCGTCCCTATAGCTGCATTATGTGCTGGGAACCCATCATGTTAGTAATATATTCCTCGTTGTGTTCTTAAAGGTATATCACTCAGGAGGGCAACAAGGACGGTCTGCAGGAAATGGAGGTAACGCTGTCCTGTCAAGTTTCCCTCGAAGAAGTAAGGCCCGATAATCCTACTATTTAGTATACCACACCAAACGTTGACTGAGTATGAGACCTGGTGATGGCTAGTGAATGTTATATGGGGTTTGTTTCCGCCAATGTTTGAAGTTCCACCTGTTATACATACCGTTATTGGTAAAGCGAGATTCATCGGTCAATAAGATATTTTCCAATAAGTCCGGTACATCCATTAGAAGGCAATCAATGACAGTCCATGAATCCCAGCCGCCCTTATTTGGTTCCACGAATCAAACCATGCCAATGTATGGCCTATAATGGATATCATGTTGTATGCAACCCGAATCCGTCGTCTGGTTCCTTCGATAATCCAAGACCGAACTAGCCCGCCGCTAATGAGACGTTATGATTTTCATGGTGTAGTAGCGACGAACGTCCGTTCGACGTCGCATGTAAGGACATAAACCCCCCCCTCCTCCCGTATGTGATGTAGGGGTTGAAATATCGACGCCTGTACCTTGAAACCGTCTGTACACTCTATGGAATGCCATGTGGCTCGGGCGGTCGTCGATGTGGATACGTGTCTATATTCTTCGAGCAGCAGCTCTTGCGAGCATTCAATGTTTTGGCGGTAAGTACACCTCCAACATGTACGCTTTTTCGTCCTGCGTAATACTGGTCACTCGTGGCCATGTTCCAACTGTTAATGGCTTGACTAAACAAACACGCTGAAGTACCCGTTCACTTAACACTTTATTAACGCATATTTGTAGGTTATTGACATAACCCCATATGATATCTGTTAGTTGGTTGTCAGCATTCATCATGACGTATTTATTCGGCTACATACTCAATTGTAATTCTACAAAGGGTATGCCATTAGGTTTTTAATTTAATTCCTTTGTTAGCTGTATCGATATTTTTTAAATACTATTGGATATACCTATTGAATTTAACCTAAATTATTTCATAAAGACACGTTTCGGCTTTTGTAACACATGATGTTACGTGTCCATATGAGGTTAGCTTCCGTGGAAACGAAACTAACCGTATCCATACTGTTCGAGAGGAAGACCCCACCTCATTTTTTATGCGCATTTCACAGAAGCCTAAAAAATATATCATCCCCTTCGACATTCGCATGTTTGGTGTGCGGTTTTCGTATTGTTTCGTATTGAAGCGTGCGCAGTTTTCGTATTGAGCGTGCGCAGACACCAACTTTAACTATATTTCCATTCCTCTCTTATGATAAATAACGAACTTATTATTCTTCACCATTTTCATACTAAACATCCCGTACGGGTGGATACCCACTGTAACTAACCTCGTGAGACATCCCTGTATATATATAGATCTCTTATATATATATATATATATATATTATTATAATATTTTTATATATATTATATTCTATATATATATATATATATATATATATATCAGCGGTTGGTTCAAGTAAAACATTTTTTCAGTACCCAGTACAAGTACAAGTACGTAGAACGTTATACAGTTACAAAGTCAAAGTACTGCTATAGACTTTGTTCGAAGGTACAAGTACAAGTACATAGACATGGGTATTCTAAGTACATTAGTCACAAGTACAAGTAAAGTACTTTATGTAAACTTTCATATATATATATATATATATATACTATATATATATTATATATCATCTATAATATATTATAATATAATATTATATAAATCATATATACATTCTCATCAACAGTAATCGAGACTCACTTCTTCATCATCACCATCACCATCCCCCTTATGTTCTCCCCAGACTGGAGGGCAAAGGTGCGTTCAAACATCAATCCGTGAAACATAAAAATACGTAGAAGATAACTGAAGCAAGTAGAAATAAAGCCGCAGCCTTACCGCCCCCTTTTATACCAATCTAGTGAGACTCGTCGTAGTCAGAAAAATCCACCCCTAGAGGTTTCTCAAGACTGTGATGGACCATCAACTATGCCGCTCGTCACTGTGGGGTTCATTTCCTTGGCCCGTGGGTCTACAGACCATATTCTCCTTAAAAACCCACCATTCCTCCTGTTATGCACCTTTCTACTCCTCTCTGCCAAACCACATTTCTCTGTTCAGGCATTCCTTTTCCTGACCATCATTTTTTTCTGTCTCCCATTCCGGGTCGATTCCAACTACTCCACGTATACACAGTTTAACGAACCGTCTGTCACCTTCTTTCCACAATGACCACACCATCTTACCGTACTTCTCATTTATTCTTCTCATTACCCCACTCTTCCACACCAATCAACTCCTCTTAATAAGATTATGTCTCATTCTATTTTCTTTTCACACTCTAACGACGCCCTAAGATTTGTCCATTCTGAACACATTGTTATTAGATCTATATCCATTCTTTAGTTCCAGACCTAGTCCCCTACCCTATATCCATTACAACGGGATAACACTACCCTCATGTAAGACCTCGTTGCGCACTAAACACTTAGTCCTGTTACATCCAACCACGATTAACTGCACCAGCCAACTAGTGCATTCCCACCAATTTTCTACTCCAACCTCTGCTACTCCGCTCCCTTCATTCACTAATATCCTAAATATTGTAAATTCAGACCACTTTTTCGCAGCTGCCACCATCTAACATAACTTCCACTGAGGACTGTCCTCACTCACAACCATTAACCTTACTCTTTATCTACGTTTACTTCAAACCCTTTCTTTACACCCCTAGCCAACATCTCTCTACTAGTCCCCTCAAGCTCTCTTCAGATTCGCGCACACAAAACCATATTCCTCAATATAATGGTAGGGGAATCCTCCGCACTCAACATCCATTCCACCATCATGTCTAACTGCTATCCCTTGTTACCCCCTACCTCTATTCTTTTTCATAACCTCATCCATAGACAGATTGGATTGCCAAGGAAACATACCACATCCCTGTCTCACTCCGCTAATTATATTAAATAATCATTTGACTCTATTTTAATTCTTACACAACGCTTCCTATCGTCATACATACTTTTGATTCTATCAGAACTTACCACCAACACTATATCACTAAAACCTGCCATACAGCTTCCTATTAATCCTATATACGCCTGTTGCAATCCATCAATCCTAATACAAATTTTATTCTTCTCTCTCCTCATTATCCCAATCATTTTGTTTCAATGTACAGATTTGTCCCCATTCCTCTACAGTCTAAACGCACCTTAATTCTTCCGAAATAGTTCTTCATCATTCGCGCACTTTCGACAAGAATAATAAATATATCTTCCCACAACACTCAATAAACTAATTACTCTGATAATCTCTACAGTTACCCTTTTTCCCTTACCTTTATATAAAGTACTAATATTGACCTCCTCCAATCCTCGGAACTATACCTCATAAACGTTTGTGTATACAACTTCCAAATCCAATGAATCACCATCTAGCCTACTATATATATATATATATATATATATATATATATATATATATATAATATATATATATACTAGTATATATATAATATATATATATTATATATATAATATAATATATATAATTATACATATGGTTTTGTGAGGTGAATCTGAAGAGAGTTCGAGAGGATTGGTAGCAAGATTTGGAGGGTGTGTAAACAGGGGTTTGAAAGTAAAAGTGATTAAAAGTAAGGTTATTGTTATGAGTGAGGACAGTCCTCGGTGTGAAGTTATGCTAGATGGTGAGCAGCTGAACAAGTGGACTGAGTTAAATATTAGGATGATAATATGTGTATAGGATATTATATATA
>JABUQX010031688.1:25000-35907 GCA_015478945.1 Trachelipus rathkii
TTTGTAAAACTTAAAAAGAAGGTAATGTTTTGAAGAATCACATGGAAATCATCGCTCAACGTAGACAATAAAAGAGGATTGAGTGAAAATGATACTTTTAATTTAACAATAAAGACATTTGAATTTAATAAGGATGAAGGGTGGAAAAATAAGCATTGCTGTCAGCTAAGTCTTTTTGGTGCATTGGAAAGTATTGAAAAAGAGGTGAATGAACTGTGAAATGAAGATTATTTTCATGTAATTTTAGTTGGGAAATTCCAAAAAGAAAAAAATTAGACTGCTAGTCAACTATTGTTCTCCATTATTTAACATTTTGACTGCGAACTGCCGATTTTTTGGCAAAGGTAAGGCTGAATGGTACTTTGAGTTTGCTCATTTAATTGAACTGAAAAGTAATATTAATACAATAATAATTTATTATTATGATTATTATTATTATTATTATTATTATTATTATTATTATTTTATTATTATTATTATTATTATTATTATTATTATTATTATTATTATTATTATTATTATTATTATTATTATTATTATTATTATTATTATTATTATTATCTTAATTTTTTCAGTGGTTAACTCTGCAGGCTTGTTGATGAAAGCCACTTGACAGCTCATATTTGATCCAGATCGTCCGCAACGTGAGACGACCGACTGACTTCGCCGAACACCTATAGAACACTGCGAGAAGTCGTTGTGTTAACATATTATTTTGAAATGTATGCGTGTGTGCTTTTATTATGCAGTGGTTTAATTTCTAGAAGGTAATGATAAGAGGCATGATTATGAATGAATAAACAACGTAAATTTGAACATGGTAGATTATAAAATATTATTGAATACCCCAAAGCAAATATAGAATATTTAACATCATTAATGTACTCTGTGGTCTGTCTCGTATATTTAATTAATTACATACAATTTCTTTTTTTCTTAGTCTGGAAGTTGTAAGGGTACTTGTAGATATAATACAATGATTTCTTATAGTAGTAATTGACACTAATAATCATGCACATTTTCTTCTTCTCATTACCTTCCCAAAGGCAAAGCTTTTAACTCGAATGTTATTTTCGATTGTTTTATTTTAAATTTTTTTTAACAAGATACGATCAGATCAAGGAACCTTCAATGCCAGTGCCAACTACATTTGATCCTTCGCACACAGATAGAGGTCCTCCAGAATATTTAAGGTTAGTTCCTATTCCAATAATTGCTTTGTTATATTAACGCTCTTTGTTGTTGTTTTTTCCGTTGTTGCTCTCTTACGTCAATGAAACTTTTGCGGTTGGACTGTTTCTTATTCTAGGGTCTTAAAGGTGGGTTTGTTTATTGTTTGTAAATCCTTGCTGTTTAGTATGTTTATCTTTTAACCATTAAACATTTTTTGTCATGTTTTTTTTTGTTTTTTTTTTGGCATGATTTTTTTTTTCAGATATGCTGTGGCTGCTGTTGTGGATTCGTTGGAGCTCTATTTGGAGGATTAATTTGCGCCCAACAAATTCTCGGAAGGACTACTAAAATGTATTTTTTATTTATTTATTTTTTTTAAATTATTTTTATCTGTGATAGCGTTACAAGTATATTTACAGATTTAATGAACATTTTCCATCATCCCATGTTGAAGTAAATATTTAATAATCAGCATATTTGAAGACTAGTAAAAATAAAAATTTCCTTTTTTATTTCTTTTCAACGTTTTTGTTTTATTTTGTTTTTCTCCCATTATTATTTTAAATTTTCATATTTTTATGACGCCTATTTTATTTTATTTTTATTTGTTAATTTCATATTTGATTTGGAATTTGGGCATTTCGTTCTCAGATCTGCAAGTTACGGGAAAGATGAAAAAATTATGAAAAAAATCTTTCAGTTAGTTTATCCAGCTGAAGAAACGGAAACCGAAGATACTCAAGGTTCAGTCTCATCTTCAATAAAGAAAGAAATCGAAAGTGTTGCTGAAAAAGTGGAAAAGCCAGAACCGACAAATAAGGAAGAGGAAGAATCCCAAGGTGATTTCGTTGAATGTGACGACGATGATCTAGATGCTACCAATAGTAATGGTAATAGGCTAGGGGTTAGACATTTTTTTGCTCGAAATACGCCGGAGCGTTTGTCAAACCTCTGGAGAAAGGGAGTTCTTGGTGCTGATGAAAAGATTAGAGGAATGTGGAGGAAAACTGCTAACACTAATCGATCAAACTCGAATGAAAACATTAGAAATGAAGCTGATAGTACTCGAAAACCATATGCTCGTTTAAGCGCAACAAGGCGGCCTCTTGCCACTCCTCAAAGGAAGGAATCTGTTGATAGCATTAGTGACAGTAGCAGCAGTGGTAGTGGTAGTGTTGCTGGCAAACCACCACATCACAAATCTTCAAGAAAGAAAAGACTTCCATTTAGTTCTTCGGAATTAAAAAATAACGACTCTGTGATTGATAGTGATAAGTTACCCTCACCCATCAAAGAAGCACCTTATGACCCTCTAGTTTCTTCTGAAGAATTAGTGAAAGGTAGTGGTAGACATGAAGTTTTGTCAGGAGATCCTCTTGGTGCGTTATCCTTTCTTGAATCATGTGATAAGAACGATGATAAAAATGAAGAGAACGCTCCAGAACCGAATTTGTCTCCTGCAACTTCTCCTAAAACTTTACCTGCTCAAGATCCTAGTTGTAAGCTCAGTAGAAATAAAAATTCTCGTAAAGTTTGCCGAAGTAACACTTTCACTAGTAGCAGTAGTAGTGTCGATGATGAATGTCCTAAAGAAACATCATCAAAGTCACTTTGGACTTTAAATCCACCCTTCTCAGGAGAGGAGTTTCGTACTCCTTCAAAAAGCCTTCAAATACTCTCTGATCAATCAGATTTAACTGCAGATGAAGATTCTATGATGGCGTCATGGCCCACTCCTTTTAAGTTACCTTTGAGGTAAGTTCGTTTTTAAGTAGAATTAAACTGCAAACCCCACCTCAATAATTATTTATATATATAAATATATATATCTATAAATATATATATATATATAATATATATTATATATATATATATATATATATATAGTATATCTATATATAATATTGATATATATATATAATATCATATATAGACCACGCTCGTGGCGCAGGAGGTTTGAGTCCACCGCCTCTAATCACGAGAGACGCTGGTTCAAATCCTCCGCGTAGCAGTTGGGTTTTACACTGTGGGCCAGAATTAAAAACTCGACTGCGAACACGTTTGTGGCGCTGGTTTGGGATAGCCGCTAAATGTTCGATTCTCCTGCGTCCCCCCGGTGTTGACCCCCTGCATAGGGATAAAGCACGTTAATCAGAATTGTTTTATATATATTAATAAATTATATATATATATACTATATAATATATATTATATATATATATAATATATACGGGTATATATATCATTATATATAGTATATATTATTAATATATATATATATATATACTATCTATTATAATATTATATCTATATATATATTAATATATAGCTATTAATACTGAAGTTGAAGAATGGGTAAATCTGCAGGTATAGATGTAATTAACTGGTGAAATGATCAAGAACGGAAGAGAGATGGTGATTGATTGGATTTGAACATGTTTAATAAAACGGTTATGGAGGGTATACGGTTCCGAGGGATTGGAGGAGAGCCGTAATAGTACCCTAAATAAGGGTGAGGGAGATTAAGGGGAATGTAGGAATTATAGGGGAAATAGTTTATGGAGTGTTCTCGGGAAGAGTGCGTCGTATTTAGTGGAAAGAGTGGCGGTCGAGTAACTGAGGACTGATTGGTGAAGAACAAGGTGCGTTTAAGGAGTGGTAGAGATGTGTGGTAAATTCTTACCATTAAACCAATGATCGAGAAAATAGGGAGAAGAAGAATAAATTGTTATTTAGGTTTTATGGATTTTGCAACAGGCGTATGAATAGGATTAATAGGGAACCTTAAGGCAGATGTTAGTAATTATGGATGTTGTGGGTAGGCTCTGAATGAAAATCAAAAGTTGCTAGGACGATATGAAGCGTGTGTAAGTAATAAATGGTGTCAAAGTGTGATTTGGTTTAATGATTATACGGAATGAGGCAGGGAATGTGTAATGTCCCTTGGTTTCCAATTTGTATATGGATGCTGGTTATGAAAGTATTAGAGATGGGGGTGACAGAAATGGTGTTAGAATGATGGAGAATGGAAGGTGAGTGGAGAGGGCCCTACCTATTATATGCTGATGTTTGTTTTGTGTGGGTGAATCTGAAGGAGTTTGAGGGATTGGTTGGTATAGAGATTTGGCAGGTTGTTGTAAAGAGGGGTTTTGAAAGTTACGGTAGATAGAGAGTAGATCTATTGGTTGTGAGTGAGACATGTCCCCTCAGTGTGAAGTTATGTTAGATGGTGAGCAGCTGAACAAAGTGTCTGGAGTTTAAATATTTAGGATATATCATTTGGATGAAAAATGACGTTGATTGCAGAGTATAGTATTAGTGTGAATGGCAGGAAAGGTGGCTGATGCATTAAATCGTTGGTGATATAAGGGACTAGTCTGGAGTGGTGCTAGGTGTCTTTTACATGAGGGTATGTTGTTTACTGTGTTAATGTATAGTATTGAGACTATTGTCTGGAATAAAGTTTAGATCTTAATTCATGTGTTCCGAAGATGGACAATGCTTAGGGTCAGTTGTAGGTGTGAAAAGAATATCACAATGTAGAAGAAACGTACTAGAGAGTTATGTGGTGTGAAGCAAGGGGTAAATGGAGAGAGTAAATGAAGTACGTTGAGATGGTTTGGTCATGTGGAAAGGATGAACTAAACAGTCAGTTGGTTAAGCGGATGTCTAGTGATGAGTGTGTTCGGAATCGACCGGGTGGGAAACCAAATAAATTGTATATTGAGTCAGTTCGAGATTGTTGAAGGAAACGAATATGAATTGGCAGACGGCGAGAATAATGGTGGCATAAAGTGAGTGTAATGCGGGGGTTTGTGGTGAGGGGGTATGGTTGTGGCCCGCCTGGGGCAGGGAATGACCCTACAACTCTGATGAACATGCCATAGTGAGGGTCGTCGCGGTCCTCGTGAAGCGCTAGGGTGGATTTTTGACTGCGACAAGTCCTCACTAATAAGGTATATGAGGGGGCGTAAGGGTGGGCTTTCTTTCGACATGTCAATTCTCTACATTTCTCTTTTCCGATGCATGTCCCCACCTTACCCCCAGTCTGTGGAAAGAAGGAAGATAATGGTTTTATATATCTATTATATATTCATATATATATATATATAAATATATATTTAATTCTATATATATATATATATTATATATATATTATATATAATATATATATATATATATAGGAATAATATATATATTATAATATATATGATATTTTATATATATATATATATATATAATATATATATATACTATATTATATATATAATATATAGATATATTATATATAATATAATATATATATATATATATATAATAACCTGATAGTATATAATATATATATAATATATATATATATATATCGTATAATATAACCATTATAGTATATATTATATTATATAAATATATATATATATAGTTATAATATATATATATATAATATTATACTATATATATATATATATATATATATATATATTATCTTCTGATCAGGTTTGTCTTTAAGGGAGCTAGTTATTTACTTCTGATTGGCCCAATCAGCGGGAGCGCCTACAGCTTTATACGCGTTCCAAATGATAGAAATGATTCGTCGTTAATAATATTATAACTGTTTAATACATCAATTGACAATTTTTGAATAATATTTGGTGGTTAAAAAAATATAACCTTATTAAGGCTCAATTAATAAGGATGGTATTTGTTGTTTCTCTTTCAAAGATTCAATTTTGTACATTATCCTTTTCTATCTTACAGAATCTTTTGGTCAGTTTGTCTCCTTAAGGAAAAAATATGTAGATTCTTACAGATGATATAGCTTATAATTATATAATATATATAATATTATATATAATATCATTATTATATTATATAATTATATATTATATATATATAATTATATATATATATATTATATAATAACAAGATTTTTTGACAGGATATGGTTAGGGTCATTGCTTGCTAAATACCCTTCCTTGGGGTTTCTACTATTTCGTTGGATTACTCACTATAGTTTCTTTTCAAATTATTTATTTTCCCTTATGGCAGCCATTGGTTTAGAGAGAACCACCACCACCCTTTTTTTTTTTTTTTGGCCAAGAGTATTGTTCCCCAAAGTTTCTTTTTCAGTTCTTTTTTAATGGTCATGCTAGCTGCTTTCCATTCAACGCTACTCCACCCTTATAAATAGACCTCTGCTATTCTTCCATATATTATTTGTCTTTATTTGGCCTTGAAAATTGCATTTCAGCATCAGCAGTCTTGTCTGATTCTATTTTTGCTGACCTGAATAGGACATCTCAGTATGATTGTCTCATGAAATTACACGCTTTTAAAGTACATTTATCTTCCCTTAACCTATTTAAAAATCACCCAACAACTTAATTGCGGTCTCTGCGGTGACGTGATAAAAATTATTTCCGGTGCTTTACAAAAAAAATATAGCTCATGAGAAACTTAAAGTCGGCTTCTCTGCTTGGTAATTGCAAGAAAATTGGGTAATTTTTATTCATGGGGAGTAAGTTTTGAACGCACTTTGGAGTTTACAACCGCATTAAAGTTCTTAACCCTGCTCTCAGGTTCTCATAAGATACGATTCGGTGGCAGCCTTTTCCTAAATAGCTTTCATAAATTATGAAAGATATATCCACAAGGCCAGCTGTGACTGCCAAGGCCTCTATAGTTTTAAGAACAAACATATGTGTCTTCTCTTTCTTTGTGGTAATTGCATGACAGAGTGTCTATGGAAGTTTTCTTCTCATTACTGCCAAATGATTAGTGTTGAGAGTAAAAAATCATTTTTTCCAGTGTTTTTTTTTTTTTTTGGCCTGTTTTTCCCTTTCAATAAGCCCCTCTTACTCTTTTAAGTAAAGTTTCTGCAACTTTGGGCATCTTGTCCTGGTACTTAAGTTTGGAGGCCGTTTGGTTTTTTTCTTGTTCTTTACTTTTTCAAAAAATGTTTAATTGTATCTAACTTAATAAATTTCTTCTTTTCATTTTAGGAATTATAAAAGCTTCATATGGTTTCGAACTTAATATAAAAATTAAATTATATTCGTATGAGATTAGTGGTATTCAACTATGCGTGATGTAATTACATATTGCCAGATAATCTCTTGCTGGACCCAATTTTTGTGCTGTTTTACGGTAGCCAGGTCGAAGGGCTGAACCCTCGTTCGCTGGTGGGAAACTACAATCCTTAAGCGAGAGAATAAGACGCTGTAATTCTTTTATTAAGGAATTACATATATATATATATATATATATAGTATATATATATATATATATATAATAAATATAGCTATATTAATATATAAATATAATATATATTAAATAGTATATATTATTATATATATATATTATATATTAATATAAATATATAATACTATTACTATTATATATATATATCTATATATATATATATATATATAAATAATATATTATATATATATATATTTGTATATAATATATATTATATATATATATAATATATATTAATGCATTTAATTCTTAAAACCATAAACATACGATTTGCCCTTTCTGAGAACTATTTTGAGAAAATTGAAATTTTAAATAGCAATAAATTAATGAAATTTTGCTTGTAATTAATAGAACTTCCTTTTGCAATGTTATTAGCCCACACCAAAGAAAAACTTAAACAAAGTCTTTCATCTTTGTGCATATTGTAGAGCCATTACTGTATTTATTTATTGCACTTTTACCCTTTACATACCTCATAGGGCCTTTTTTTAAGTTGAATTTAGATTCACTTTGTCTTAGATGTTAAGTTTAACATATTGCAGTGGCTCAAATATCCCCTTGAACTTTTGCACTTTCATCAGTCGCTTTCCAAGCGATTTCGCCAAGCATCAATGCATATTGGATGTCTAAGAAACTCTTTAATTGACCCAGGCGTGTTTCGAATTAGCATAGGTATAGGTGGAAGTACTTATATTCTTTTTTGTAATCAATGTATTATTATTATTAATTAATTATTATTATTATAATCAGTTAATTAATTATTATTATTATTATTTTTATCTATAATTATTATTATATACTGAAATAACTATCGACATTCCTATGTTCAGTGGTTCAAAAACGTGAAAAGTAGATTTTGGATTAAACATCGGTCAGTGTTCCTCAGCTGGAGTTTTGAGAGATTATCATCGGCCTCCTTTCGGCTCCCCATAAACTGGGGGGTGGGGTGTGCAAACATGCAACGGATATAGAATAGTTAAGTAGAAGAACATGACCTAAGTAAACAAGGGAAGCCTTCTCCCCCCCCCCATATCCATTCCTTACACTCTTGTGAGACCATCGCAGCCATAATCCGCCCTGGAGCTACTTTCTCAGTGACAAACCCCCACTGTGGTATCTCCTCTTTGTCGGGGTTCATAACCCGGGCCACGCCCACAACCATATCCTCTCACAGAAACATGCAATCCACTCCTATGTTCACGATTGATCTACTATCGCATTCCTTTTTTTCAAACACTATTACTGACTCGGTGCACATTTTCTTAGGTCTTCCATCAGGTTGCTTCCCAAAACATCCACTAATTTGCATCTACTTCAGTCGACCCACATCCATTCTTTCAAATGACTAAACCACTTAATATACTCATTTATTCTTTCATTTTTCTTTCGTCCACCAACAACTACTAATACACTAATACTCCATTTTATTAATTCTCTTCACTCTAATACTCCCTTAGATTTATCATCTGAACAAACCCCACCTATTCCATACCTTATTCACAATCCATAGTTTCACTATAATAACACTACATCGTCAACAACTCACCGCCATGAACCCTAGCGCACTCAAGATATAGTTTTCATCTCCATCCACCAGAAGATTTAATTGCAACAGATGCCTTTGTTTTTTCTAACTTCGCAACTTTCCAGCTACTCAGCAATTATCATTCCCTTCCCATCAGCTAAACTTAGATTACTTGCTTCCTTGCCCTACCATCCCTAACAGATTTTAAACCTGGTCTATCCTCACCTACTACCATCATTTGGCCCGTCAACGTTACATAAGCTTTTCGAACTCCTCCTTTTCACACATTTGCCCAAGCCACTCCTATCAATCTTCTCAAAAATTTCCCTCAGATTCACCACACAATAATTCAAATCGTACATGTATAAGCAAGAGCACCTCTCCCTTTTTGGTTACTCTCTCCATCAGTCCAGCACAATCCCCTGCATCCCCCCCATCTACATACAAATTAAATTTGCATGGAAAACTCAACATCTCTGCTTAACCCCGCTATTAATTATTAAGCCATTCACTTTGCACTACATTTATTCTATGGACGCTTTACAATCAAAATACATACTTTTCAATTCTATTTCAGAAGCCTAATCGCACTGCACCTCCACAATATCTTACTACCTGCCACAGAGCGTCCTCTCTTTAATCCTGTCATACACGCTGCTGCAGTCCATTAACCTAAATAAAGTTAACTCTTTCTCATTCTCACTCAATTTACTTTTTATATATTATAGTATATATATATCTATATTATATATATTGTATATTATTATATATATATAATATAATATATAATTATAATATTATATAATATAATATATATTATAAATATTGATATATATATATATAATAGTTCATAACATTGGATCATAAAGTAGGTATGCACTGAGGAAGAAGGATGAATGGGAATCTACAGAGGGGAATTGAATGTTTGTTCTGGAGGACTGCGAAAAGGTTGGACAGAGAGTAATGATGGAAGGGTGCTTCTGTGACTGATGAACTCTACAAAGGAAATTGGACAGTTGTTTCTGGAAGGAAAAACAACTGCCCAACGGTAAGTTTATATCTCTATAGAATATATTGATTGGGATGTGCTTTTGTGGATCGAGTGAGATTAGACGACGTGAAGGAGAAGAGGGAAATTTGAAGAACTTCATAACATCTGGCAGTCTAATGGTGAATGAATGTGTGTGTGTGGGGTGGGGTGCATGTGACTGTGTAGATGAAGGAGTTATGTAATTTGAGACATGAGGTATATTAGAGTGTGGAAAGTTGAAGAATGGTAAAGTCAGCAGTATGACTGAATTCTTGTAAATGATCAATGAATGGAGCTACGATTGTGGGTCGATTGATATGGCAGTTGGCGTAACAAAGCTTCTGGTGGATATAGTCCAGAGGACGTGGAATTGGAGCAGTGATAGTACCTTGAACTAAGGTAAGGAGATAAGGGTTAACTGTGAAAACTACAAGGGGATTAGGTTTATTTTGGTTGTGGGAATAAGATATTTGGTATTTTCAATTCAAAGAGTGCATCGAGGTGACTGAGTGGTTGATTTGATTTCGATGTCAAAAATTAATGAGGAAGTGGTGATGATAAGTAATGCAAAATTTTTATATTGAAGGAAATCATAGTTGTAGAAGGGAACTGGGGTATTTAAGGTTTATGAACTGCAACAGGCGTATGCAAGGATTAATAGGGAAGGCCTGTGACAGTGTTAATCTTTGATAAGTGGTGTTGATTGTTTAGGCTTCTTCTGAATGCGAATTTAAAAGTGGGTGTGTACGATATAATGGTGTGGAGCCATGACTAAGTTTAATAATTAAAGCAGAGTGAGAACAAAAAGGGATGTCATGTCTGCCTTGGTATTGAATTTTACATATGGATATGGGTGATGAATTAAAATTTATGGTAGGGTTTTGGAAGGGGAGAGTGTTAAATGATGGAAATGATAGACAG
>JABUQX010031689.1:15000-22500 GCA_015478945.1 Trachelipus rathkii
TGTCCACTTGTCAATTGACTGACATGCTCCAGAGCTGTTACTATCGTATAAAAAAAATATCTTTAAAAAACAGCACAGCTTTATGCCTACCTCCCGATCTTGTTTCAAAGAGCATTTTAATTCTAGTATTATCATAATCTTGTTTCATTTTTTTTGCTCTAAAACGAAGGTCCGCTTTGCATTGGATTAAAAAATTGTGCATGTTTCAAATATTACACCCATCGCATTTCTTACAGTCTAAACTCTAAATGTATCAGAGATGCACAAATTTAAGCAATAGCTTACACAGTGAGCACAAATTGCTTTGGGAAAGGATTACTCTAAAATAGCTTGGACATCGCTGAATTCACTTCCCGTGGACGTGGTTCCATCATAGCCCTAGCCTCTTAGATTGCCTAAATAGAGCTTCAGCTCCATAATCTTTTCCTATAGCACTCCTCTAAAGTCTTGACCAGTGACGTCGTCAACTGGCACAAGTGAAAGAAAGTCCTCTGTTATAGTGAAATGTTTGGTTTCTGTAATATGTACAGTGAAAAATATTCCACTTGGGATATATCTGAGGTTTCGTCAGCTAAAACTGTGCAGAATGAGCTTTAACACACTTGTTTTACAATTTTTTTAATAATACAGCCAAAGGAATTAATTAATGCATTCTGAATTCTTGGACATGTGTACATCGAGTTCCTTACACTTCCTTATGCTTCAATTGTTCTCCGAGTAGGAGGTCACCCCCGTTGGCCCGATACCTTAAAAGGCTGAGGAAATTCCCATCGTTTTGAACAGGAGTTATAAATGATATGCGCCCTGGAGCAGAATGTCCTAGTAATGGAATGATTTGTATGCCACATAGTCTCACTGTCTCCACAATCTCGGTTATCCTTAACAGATTTTCTTCCATTACTTGAACCGTCTAACTAGCTAATGCACTTGAATGTCTGCTTGATTTTTCAAAGATCTTAAAAATATGTCTAAACGTACAACTTTTCTAAACAAATTTTCTTCCTTTTTCTTTTTTCTTTTGCTAAAACTCTATAAGCTCTACACTAACTCCCTGTCTTTCATACACATTGCATAAATAGACCGGAACCGCTAGTACAAATTGTAGATGTGCTTTGGTATCTTTTTCTCAATTTCCTATTTCCAAATGTTGCTATATTCTTCTCTTTACTCAAAGTTTATACACTAAACAAACAAAATTTTTAATTAATAATAATTCAAGATTATGTTTTAGGTTTGATACAATGATTATAAAACCTGAAATAGCTCGTATATATATATATATATATATATATATATATATATATATATATATATATATATATTTATATATATATATATTTTATAAATAAAAAAATATATATATATATATATATATATATATATATATATATATATATATATATATAACACGCCATATATATACGCTCCTTGGAGCGGCAAAAATTTACATTCAATCGATATCCTTTATTGTAAAAATTTCCTATCCCCAAATATTTATATATATATTATATATATATATATATATATATATATATATATATATATATATATATATATAATTTTGCGCGAGAGTTGGGTAGGAAAGTTTGAGAGTGGAATTATCTATGGGCTTAGTAAAATTAGGCAAAGTTCAAGATTATCACGATTTAAATAACGTTATATCTCAATCAATTAAAAAGATGAGTCTCTGCTCCGAATCAAATAGCAGAGATTAATGTGTCATCAATTTAGAGTATAAAATTATTTATATTATTAGCCTTTAACATCTCTTAGTTACATTCTCTTTATATATAAATAAGGTGAGACTACTTTAAATTTATTATATATATATATATATATATATATATATATATATATATATTTATATATATATATATATATATATATATATATAATAACTATATATATATATATATATATATATATATATAGAGAGAGAGAGGAGGAAGATCACAGATAGTTGAAAAAGTTATAGGGTCTTAAGAAAAATATATATATATATATATATATATATATATATATATATATATATATATATATATATATATATATATATATATATCTTTATATACCCGTAGATTATAAATATATAAAGGCTTTAGTTATATCTCCCATACCCTTGAGTGTTGCTGATTTTCAAAAGACTTTTTAACTTACAGGTATGCAAAATAACTCACATATTTTCAATGATCATACTTGATTCTAAAAAAATTGCGGCCCCACCCCAATATATATATATATATATATATATATATATATATATATATATAGATATAACATATATATACACACTTATGCATTTAGATGTCTATCTCTTAAATATATATATATATATATCTCTCCTATATATATATATATATAAAAACTATTTTTAAAGATTTTGAATTTAAAACCTCATATTTCATTATTTTCATGATCATGATTTTAAAAATTGTCTGCCCCAAAATTTCATGGGGGCTGCAGCCTCCTCAGCTCAACCCCCTACGCACGCCACTGCTACTGATAATATATATATATATATATATATATATATATATATATATATATATATATATATATATAAAGATATATACTATATATATATACCTATATAAAAATAAGAACTGGATGTATTGATTGAAGAGCAATTTTAACTTCGTATTGACCTGATGAAATATCTGAAAGACACTTTACATTTTTGCCAATTCATCTAAATTTTATTGAACTCTATATATATACATACATATATATATATATATATATATATACCATATACCTCTTTCCTATATATATATATGTACCATATACTCTCTTTCCTATATATTAAGAAGTGTAGCAGGGCTGATGATTTGTCACTATCCGCGGATCGAATACAGATAGTGCTTCTCCTGCTGCTTCAGAAACTGACGTAAATAGGGCGGCGTAATCACTATCTGCGGATTTGAATAAATGAATGTTAAGTTTTGAAGTTTTGCAGCCACAGGTACTTCACACACACTTTAAATATATATATATATATATATATATATATATATATATATATATATATATGCCTTATATATATATATATATATATATATATATATATATATATTTATATATCATATATATATATACTTATATATACATATATATATATATATATATATATATATTTATATATATATATATATATATATATATATATATATATATATATATATATATATATATATATATATATATATATATATACTATATATATATATATATATATATATATATATATATATATATACTTCTCACCACTCTCTCTATATATCTTCCCGTATTTTCAAGTGCAGGACGCTTGGACCTAACTCTTTTGCACCCCACCAACCTCTTTCCCAAGCCTCCATCCATTTGGAAAGGTTATATATATATTAATGCTTTAAATTAATAATTCAAATTATGTTTCAATAACAAAAGCTTCAGAGCCCTTTCAGAGGAGAGATTGCTTCTTTTCTTTGTAAATGAGATCTGCACCACTGAAGGACGCTCACCAGCCACACTTGTTAAAGGGCTTGCTAAGATTTTTTTTCCTGGCGATGGGAAACTTTTACAATTATTACGCTACAAAACCAGTGGATCTTTATCTGTTCAAATCTTTTTCTCTTTGATACTATTCGTTGATCAATGATAGTGTCTTTTGACACCTTCGAACATCGCTGCTAGATTTGCGCGCTAAAAGCCAAAAAAACGTTCATGGATTCGGCAATGATATCACTAATAGATGGTAATTGCGTGTCTGTTCTGTGATCTTTGCTTTTTATTGGCTAGTGATAGTTCCGCCTTTAGCAGCATTCATCATGGCATCTCATTAATTTTGTAGTCTATGACATGATTAAAAATTTTGTTTGTATCTAAGTTTAGAAAGTTTGCAATTGCACATGCGTCATCATTTTGTAGAGTTTGAAATCTATTATCTATCTCTCCATCATGACTGTTTCTGTGATCCTTGAATATTGAGTTACTTTAATATATATATATATATATATATATATATATATATATATATATATATATATATATACCTATATATATATATATATATATATATATATATATATATATATATATATATAAATATATATATATAAATACATATATATATATATATATATATATATATATATATATATATATATATATATATATATATATATATATATATATATATAACTATATATATATAACTATGCTATATATATATATATATATATATATATATATATATATATACTATATATATATATGCTATATATAGGTAGCACACACGTTACTCATAATAATTCATTGAATACCATCCGCTATCCGCAAAAATTTATGCGGATGAGGTTGCGGATACGCGGATAGTGAAAATGCGGATGAGGTTGCGGATGCGAATTGAAGCGGATATCCGCATATGCGGATGCGGATGTGGATATCCGCTACACCTCTAATATATATATGCCTCTTATATATATATATATATATATATATATATATATACTATATATACTATATATATATATATATACTATATACCTCTATATATATAAACCACCACTCACGGGCAGAGCTATTTTAAAGGAAGGGTAGAATTTTGAAATTAAAGAAAAATGAAAAAACCTACCCAATCCGAAGCCTAACGAAAATCTCTGAGGTCACCGCAGACGGAGGGCTTAGAGAGTGAGGTTATACAGGAGGAAACACAGATAAGGAAGGCAAATAGTTAAACAGAAGAGGTGGCTGGAAAGAAGGTGACATCACAACGAACAAGCCTGGGGTTTCTTTTATTCACGCCAGAATTCATGAGAAAGCAGGGCATCCTTGTGCTACAAGGGAAACGCAATGGAGGTGCAATGCGATAGGTCAATTCCCTCGACCACCTGCCAATGTAATATTGAAGTACCTATATAGTAAAGAGATCGTGCATCAACGTCACGTAGCAGAGATAGAGAGTCAAGGGAGTTTTGAAAATAGGGGACAGGTTACTAGTCTTTTTTGGTCTAAATATCAAGGAAGGGTGGACCAGATCTAAAAATGTGAGAATAGTACTCCATACAAAAGTGGATTAGACATATATAACTGAGTAATTGGTCGGAGGAAAAAACATTCTCGCAAATTAGACAGAACACAACTTTTGAAGCCTGTTTCAAACATTTAGTGTAGGTTCCCAAAAAAATGGTTTATCATGTTTATCATTCCAGACCAAGAATGTTTATGTTCCTGGGTGATCAGAAGAGCCGTCGAAGACAAGGAAAAGTTTGGATGTTTTTGAGAGGAGATGTGAAGAATTGAGATTTCAAAAGAGCTGAATTTGATAAGGTTGAGACGACCCCGCCGGGAAATTCCATCCAGATCCCGAAAAGAATAGTAGCATAAAGCTGAAATCGGGAAGCAACTCTAGATGCAAAGAGGGAGCAGATTTAAATGAGTAGAAGAATGGAGGGTTGAATTATCAGCATAGAATGAGCAGAATTACAATGCACGGCTGGAGATGATGTTGTGAAATACGAATAAAGTTGGAATCAAACAGAACTTGCAGAAACACCATGTAATGCAAATAAGAACCATCTGAGAAAGCTAAGACAATAGTGAGCAAAGTGAAGGAGGAGCCCCAAAGGAGAACTTAGAGGCAGCTTTGTATATATCGATTAAAGTTTTCAAATGTCAACACACCACCAAAGACTCCCATGGTTTCTAAAGTGAAGAAGAACCAGCAATCAGTGAGATGGAAAGATGTCACTAGTTCAAAGTAGGCGTCAAATCATACAGAAATTGATCTGAAAGAAGGAAAGAGATTAGATGATCTAAGTATTGAGAATTGGGGAGGGTTTTAAGAATAATGTGCAGAATACAAGTGAGAGCTTTTAGAGGATAGTTATAAGGAACAGAGTGGCTACCCCTCTTCTGGAGCGATTGGAGGTATACGCGCTTCCAGCGTTGAGTCAGAGTGTTAGTATTAAGGTATAGAGAATGAAGCCGAACTAGGACATGCGCCAGATTATAAACACATTCCCTCAAAACACGGAGAGAAATGCCGTCCGGGTCACTGGCCATCTTGACGTTCATAGATCTCAGGATATCATGAGACACTTTGAGGAAAGGAGTAGGAGGGTTGTCAGAACGTAATCAGGTGAGGTGAATGAAAAAGAGAGATTTGCCTTTTCAGAAGGAGTATTAGCTACAGATCCGTCAGAGCGAAAAAGGAGAAAAGGTAGATATACAAAAATTATTAGAGGTGTTTTTAGCAAGGAGCCAGAAATTTTATCAGTAGGAGATCCAAGAAGGTCAGCACACTTCATTTAGGTGAAAGTACGATATATATGTATATATATATATATATATATATATATATATATATATATATATATATATATATATATATACATATATATATATTATATACTTTACTACTATATATATATATATATATCATAGATATATATATATATATATATATATATACTCTTAACTATATATATATATATATATATATATATATATATATATAACTATATATATATATATATATATATATATATATATATATATAACATATATATATATTCTTTCTTATATATATACTATATATATAAAATTGAAATAATATTCGCTACAACTATTCCGAGGTGAACGAAATTTAGTAAGAGTGATTGGAGAAGGAGAGTTTTTCATTCCCGATAGGCATTGTCTCTATCCTGAAGGACACGAAAACAGGTGCCATCGAATCCAAATGTTTGACGGAAAAGGATCAGTGGTCAAATGGTCGACATTTTGTGAAAAATCTGGCTGTTTGGTGTCTTTAACAGATCAACAAAACCTAACCTCACCAACCTTCATCTTCTTATATCTTCTTCACCTAGCTGGCTAACTCTTTCTTCTTCCTTAACCTAACGCCTGTGGCGGGCTGTGTACTGGAATTTATTTTGATGTCGTATCGACCATTTTCCCTGTCGACAATTTAGGCTAGTCCTCGAAAACAAATGTCATTGACCCACGGATTTTGAGGAGAAAGATTTAGTAGAAGATGGAATGAACGTACTCATTCCCCCTCAATTAACCTCCTTACTTCTTCCTTGATCACGGAAGCGTCTTCCGAGTCAAAACAGGACGCGCTAAATGTGAGCAGCAAAAAAACTAATAATACCTAATTAGGCCAATTAAAATTGTGAGTTTAAGGCATGGTGGAGCTGCTGGAGGGAAAGTGTTATAATTAAGAGCTACAATATTGTGATCAGAGTTACTGATAGGAGGGAAAAATGTTTATTTGTAACGAGAAGGAGAAGTGGTAAAGCATAAGTCAAGAGTGTTCAAAAATTGTTAGAACGAATTTTAATGTGTGTAGATTCCTTAATAAACTGTTCCAGATCGTTGAGAATCCTGAATGTTAAGGCCTTCTTCACATCTATATCAATATTAGTCTTGGAGCTTTATCTCTTTTCTATAGATACCGCAGCGGCAAAGTGCTCGAGGGAACTAACCACTCGCGTACCACCACCTTTTACGAACGTCCTG
>JABUQX010031690.1:0-10000 GCA_015478945.1 Trachelipus rathkii
AATTACATTAATTAATATATATTATTACTATATATTATAATATTATAATATATATATATATTATAATTATTATTATATAAATATAGTAAATAATATATATATAAATTATATATTAAAATATATAATTTAAGTTAATATATATAATATATTAATATAATGTATATATATATATAAATAATTAATATATAATATAATAATAAATAATATATATATATATATATATATATTATATAAATATTATATAAATTATATATATATATATTAATATATATATTATATTATATAATATATATTATCATATTTTTTATTATATATATATATATTATATAGTATATATATATATATATATATATATTATTATATATATTAATATATATAGTTATATTATATATATATATATAATATATAATATATATGATATATAATATATTATATATATATATCAGGATATATTATTTATATATATATATATATATATATATATATTATATATACTATATATATATATTAATAGTAATATTATATAGATGATATGATATTATAAATTAGTATAAATATATATATAATATTATAATAATATATATATATGATATTAATATTATTAAATAGATAAATATATATAATATATAATATACTATAGTATGCATATATATAAATATATATAGATAATATATATTATTATATAAAATATATATATATATAATGATAATATATTATTATATAAATTAAATATACTATAATATAAATTATATATTAGAAGTATGATATATATATATATATATATTATATTAATATATATATATAATATATATATAATAATATATATAATTATTAATAAAATATTAATATTAATTAATTATAAATATAATATATATATATATGATATTAAATATTATATATTATATATAATTATAGTATATTAGAATAATAATAATAAAAAGTAAATATAAGAAAAAATGCTTATACTCAATTGGAATGAAAAACATATTTAAGATGATAATTAATGTATTTCACTTTGTAATAATAGATATATATATATAATAGGTGTTTTGGTTTCTTATTAATAAAAAACACCAATTATTCTATTCACAAATTATGGTAGTCTCACTGTACTATGATTATGTTGAGACAGTTTTATCATGGGTCTGTCGAGATGTTCCTTTATACTATATAGAGAATGAACTCACGTTATTCACAATTTGAGGCTGAAGATAGTGGAATAATTAGGGTTTAATATTTATTTATATTAATAATAAGGTTGATAAATAGCTATTATGCTTATCTCACCTATAAAGTCGAGTTTGAGGTACATTCCTTCACTTTATTATACGTATGTGATCACTTTATAGGGCCAAGTGTCGACAAAGTTTCTACGAGAATTATCTTCTTATACTAAGCCTGACAACTTCTCCACTTATGAGTACAGTCCATTATCATGAAAGAGTTTGTACTCAGAGGTTATTAGCTTATATGTATCGCTATATATATATATTTATTAGCTGCTGTGTAGCTTCTAGCATGTATATAATTATATAACTATAGAGTCTTTATATTTGACCAACACTTTCTCATCACTTCAGTTGCTGCTAATAGCGTCTTTTAACTAAGTAAGAGAGTTTATTATGCTGTTATGCTTATAGAAGTAAATTACTATGAATCACAACATTCAAGTACAATATGTCTGGATAAAACTTTTTGAGTGAGATAAGGTGAAGGCAGCTGTGCACCAGCTGAACAGTTACTGTAGTATGAGTCCCACAATTAGTAGCAGTATTGAGAAGCGTGTTTATGTTGTCTATAGGTGTTCCGAAGAAGCTGATCAACCATTAGTGTATTTCTTGTGGTACATAACATTGAGCTTTATTCAGAAAATGATTATTACTGCTCATCATTGTCCCTGAGATTCATATAGTGCTGAGCACAGCTACCCTAGTAGTAAAAATAGTAAGATAAATTCAAGACTATGAGTTCTTCTCCCCGTGGATTGGTGTATAGACGGAGCTTATACATAGATAATAAATGAGACTAAGTGAAATTGTCCCATACTCTTTCAGTAGAAGGCTATCTATCCATGGCCAGGTAGTAGGGCGTAAGAAGTGAGTATAAAATTAATAGTATATGCGTAATGAGAATTTATATAAGGAATTACTTATACTTATAATAGTATTAAAGATATTTATTATATCTCACAGTGAAATTACTTAGGTATGACATAAATATAATAGTCGTTATACTCATGAGCGTTTACATACTTGTTATGCAAGTCGGCGCCAGTCCTTCTGCCTAGCCCTCCTGCGATATTATCATACATAATCTTAAGGACTTCTCACGTTGCTTGAGATTATTATGATATAGTTACCTGAGCAGTTTCCTAAGAGATTTTTAGTTATTGAAAATGACTTTTGATAGGTAAGCGTGGAACATCAGGAGATCAGATGCTGACCTTATTTATAGAGTATAAATGCTAGTGGCCCCAATATTCACTAAGAGGAACTTAATTAAGTATATTCTAAAAGGCGTGAGCTGCACCTATACTATGGAATCGGTAAATCACTCTGAGGGTGACTCATTCAATGTTTAGCATATCAAAAGGAGTATTTTCCTCAGATGGTTACAATATATTGATTATACTATCTTCTTCTTCATACTAGTGCGTTTTCTCTCGTCTGTGAGTCAATTAATAGGATAAGGTATTTTCTACTAAAAACATTTTCGAAGGTTCAGGCAACGCTCCTCTAGATACCTTATAGGGTGGCAGGCTCATTATACAAAGTTGATATCACGTTTGCTCAGTGGTATATTTTTGACTTAACTTATGTCTTGAGAATGTTTAAAGTGATACTGTAGTAAACTTATGTGAACTATATGAGTTTTATTTACCTATATTAGTACATATATCATTATAATTATGATATGGTATAACTATGATATACAGTCATATACATGTACTAGTTGAAGTGATCAAATGACAATTCTTCTTGCACTGGTTGAGTTGGCTCAATCTAATATGTAGCGCGTCATTGAGAGGAAAAGATCTTTAATAAAAAAAATATAGATAGTATAAAAATTTTCATTTTCATTTATTACATATTATTGTGATATATATATATAGTATATATATTATATAGTATATATATATATATATATATATTATATATATATTTAACAGTTATATATATATATATATATACTATAATATATATTATATATATATATATATATATAAAATTATATATATATATATTAATATTATATTAATAATAATATATATATATATATAATATATAATATATATAGTTTACCTATATAAAATAATATAATTATAATATATAATATATATAATATATATATATATATATATTAATATAATATATATATAATATATATATATATTAATATATATATTATAATATTAATAATAATATATATATATAACGTATTATATTATATATATGTATATAATATATATATATATTAATATATTAATATTTATATTAATATATTAATGATATATATATATAGTATATATATACATATATAAAAATATTTATATATAATATTATATATTTAATATATTCACACTATAAGTATGATATTATAATATATATATTAATTTATATAATAAATATATATAAATATTATATATATATTTAATTATTATATTATAATATTATATATATATATAATATATATATATATAATATAATATAATATATAATTATAAATAAATATATATTATATATTATAATATAATATATATATTAATTATATATATATATATTAATATAATATATATATTATATATTAATCTTTATATATATAATATTTATATATAATATATTATTAATTATATATATATTATATATTATATATATATATATATAATATATATATAATATAAATTAAAATATATTATATTATACATATTATATAATATATATATATATATATTATATATATTAATATACTATTAATTTAATATTATATAATATATAACCGTATATATATATAATTATATAATTATATATAATATTATATATTATATATTAATATAATATATATATATAATATATATTATATATATATATATAGTATATATAATATATTATATATATACTATAGTATATTAATTAAAATTACTATAGTATAATATTAGATATATATATTAATATATATATTATAATTAATAGTATTAATTATATATATATATATATATATATAATACATAATTAATTATATATAATATATATATAATATAATATTATATATATATATATATATATATATATATATATATTATATATATATATATATATATATACTATATAGTATATTTATTATATATGATATATATATTAATATAATATTATAAATATATATATTATATATTATTAATATATATAATATAATATTATATATATATGTATATATAATTATAGTATTATATATATATATATAATATATTAATATATATATTAATATATATATATATATAATTAATATATTATATATATTATATATAGGGGGTATATACTGTTAACTTATTGTAGAGCTACTAAAAATATCCAAATACAGTTGAGATGAGGCGAGTGGGAATTACATATATAATTATTGACTGTTAGTTCAATATATATCAAATAAAGTGCGAGATTAAGGCTACATATCTAGATTCTCACAGTATTTATATATCAACTAATGCTGAACTATTTCCACAGTGTTACAGTAGCGTGCGATAATATACTGTTTTAGTTGGTATATATATTTAGAGAGTCTTGCAGTGACAACGATAATTATCATGGACTCTAAATAACACAGTTGGAGGTGAAAAGATTATTATTTAGTATTGAACGAACAATACGGCTTACTTTGTTCATCAAAGTTGAGATCAAATTGAGCGTAGTTTCACTGGTATAGAGTAGTTATACTCATATATACTCACTATAAATGAACTCAAAGGCTCGTCATATGGTGGGGTATTGACGGTTTACTTACTTGATTTGGACAAACTCTGAGTTGTGGCCTATAATATATTATTTTTATATATATATAATACAATCAAATTTTAACTAGCTAATGCTGCTGCTTTTGTAGTATATTGAGTAAATATTAATGTATTTAGCTAAAATCGAGATATATATACTGAACATAGTTTTAGTAGTGAGTATAATCTTGCTTACTCACTCACACTTGAGAATAGCATCACATAGGATTATGGACTTCTAAATAATAGTGTGATTTTAAAATTATTTATAGGTTACTAGTAGACATAGGTCTACTACTTTATATTATATCTTTATTTTACTATCATTGCTTGGAGAGGTCAGATTTGGTAGCACAACTCGAAATATAATGAATTATTTTTATTTTAAGTAACACATTATACTTATATTATATGAAAAGCTTAATTACCGTAACTCCGAATGAGGCATAACGTATAGTATTTTATGAGTAAATGAGATTCTATATTTAGAGTTCTATTGATATCTGATTTTTAGTACTTACTAATAATTATATGAAATATTTTATAAGCAATATATAATTAATATAATATATATATATATTAATATATAATATAATTTATAATATAAATATATATATATATATAATTATATAATAATATATATATATTATATTAAATATATAGTATATATAAATATATAAATATATATATATATATATAAATAAAATTATATAATATATAATATATATTAATATATATATATAGTATATTATATATTAAATATAGTAATTATATATATTTAATTAATATAATATATTATATATATTATATTAATATATAATATATATTAATATAATTATATTAAACATCATGAATAGTACTAATAGAACTAAAAATAGTGTAGAGAAAAGTGAAGATTTTATATATATGAAGTTTCAACTAAATATATTAATTTATAGCTTACTAGATATAATTTATATATTATGGAGATCACAAGTAGTAGTGAACGAATAATTTGTTTATACAGTATTAGGAGAACCTAACTGATAATTTATACCACTCACTATCACTATACTCGAGTATATAGGTGACAATCTATATATACTTATCCTCCATACTCCTATCTCCTTCTCTCATTCAGTGATGTCCAATATACTAATGATTAGATATCATCATAAAATGATCGATAATGATGGGATCCTAGAAGTATTTGTATTAATGTACAGGAAGTTCTAATCATGGTATAGCCGGGAGGTCAATTTCACTATCTTGAGATTCATTTATTATAAGGAGTGTAGTTAATATGAGCTTAGATCATCATGGTCCTCGTTCAATACTTTAAGTGAGCAATATTTAAAATATTTAACTACTACTTTTTTACCTCATTGTTAGAGATAACGTGTGACATTTAATGTTCTTAATACTAAATCTCAGATAAAATGTATAGGTTGACTATTTATGAGCTCTACTATGATCCTTCATAAATTATTACGGTCTCTATTAGCTACTTCAGCTGGTAGGTATTTATATATGTTATAATCTTTGAAACTCTTTCATTAACCCTACATATATTTCTGAGATACACTTTTGGAAATCTCATTTCATTATTTTCTGATTACTCACCATGTGTTTTTTGAAAGTTTATTAGAGGTCAACTGGATTAGACATATTATTTTCAATACTAAATACTGAGATATGTGAGATCATATAGTAACTTAGTAAATACCAAATATAAGTCTTATATATTAGTGTATACGTATTGAACTAAATATTCAAATATGTTTTATTTGAACCTGATTAGTGGCATGCTTTAATGCTCTATCTAAGCTGCCCTTCTTTTGGATTTATTCATTCCTTTTCTTTGTTTACGGTATTACTACATTAGGATATTTATCTTCACTAGATCGTTCCATATCAGAAAATTGTTGATAATATTGAGGAGAGGCTCTTATTCATTTTCTCACTATTCATGTATATAATTATTGTTATTGCTTCTAAGATGTCTAGCTATCTTGATAGTAAATTATTTTTATTTCCTTAGCTTTTCATAGCAACCTTTACTACTAGCTTTCATTCTAAGTCTAGTGTTTACTCTATTATGTTAGCCTAGACTATTAGTCAACTGATTCACTTCTTATTACACTCATTATTTCAAATTATACTCTCTATTTTAATTTGCACAAATGATTAATTAATGATCATTCATATCCTTATTATATATATTAATATACCGTATTCTTATTACTTTGCAATTTCTAGGTAATGGTATTATTAATATTTACTCAGTGGGGTAAGCACTTAAATTACTGTGAATAATTAGCTTATAAAACGAAATTATTTTTCACATCATATTCATCTTACAAAAACCTTCTCATATATATATTTATCGTTCTATCGTAGTGCAATTATCTATTATTTCGCACCACTACTTATAATAATATATATAATTTATAAATATATATATATATATATATATAAACTCATATACTATTGCCCGTCTGATCCTTAACATATAAAAATTGTTCATATGGAAACTCACTTACACGGTTGCTAAGGCGGTCTAAGAAGCGCATTGTGAGTTAAGTTCTGTTACAGGTTGCGGAAGTTTTTAATTGCTTCCGATAACATTACTTCAGATTTATATAGTATGAGATTATTTATAATAAGCGTTACTTGTAATGTAGAGAACTGTTCTCTATATAAGAACAATTTGGGTAAGGTGAACTACTCTAGTTTCACTATATCACTTATACCTATTTATTGTGAGATAAATAGTGTAATAGATGTCTTAAGTGTAGCAAAATATTAACTATTAATAAATAATTACCTATTAATATATAATATTATATCTTTCTAACTCTACTTAGAACTCTTTATCCATTAGCCTAGTTAGAATATTATTGAGGGATACTATATATCTTTATTACTGATAGGTGCTAAAAATCAGGCAGATGCTTCGATGGGAGTTTACTTACAATATATCTGAGTACAAATATTAACATAATAACTAGTACTAATATTAGTGACGAAATTAACTATAATTATGGTAGACTATGATAACTCGTAAGTACATACTATAGGAAGGTGCTTTAGCTTCGCTATAAATCTTTTTTGTGAGTCATAATTTAGTATAAGATTTCAATAGATATTGTCTATACCTAGTGGTATAGCTATTTAATTATAACTTCCTTCCAGCTACCTTTCTATTAGATAGAAACTTAATCCTACATCATAAGTATATTTTATTATTTTTTACGGAATATTACTCATATGATTATATTACTTCCTCTCTTTTAAGTAGCTATTGTCTGCGTCTTCAATATATACTCAAAAAATTAAGGTTTGAGGTATTTGGGAATAATAGACTATTATATAATTGTTAATTTAATTTAATTAACATATTATTTTTATCAATTCTTGCACTAATCATATATTGAAAATGAGGCATCTCAGCCGTAAGATGGTATTGAGTTTAACAATGGTAACTATAATATGATTAATATATATAATATATATATAAATATATATAAGAATATATATAAATTATATATATATATATATATATATATATATATTTTATTATATAATATATATATATATTATTAATATATTAATTATAATTAATATATTATATATGTATTAATTATAGTATATTATAATCATATTAATATAATATTAGAGGTATTGTAAAGCGGTATATTGATGATTATTTTTAACTATCCGCGGATGCGGATATAGGAATATAATATGATATAATAATATAATCCTAATGAAATAGGAATTACAGATAATCTTGTAAAGCTAATGGTGTTTAAGCTATGTTTTAAATAGTAAGTTTATATATATATATTTAGTTTTACGTATATATACTACACTTGTTAATAATCTGTTTTAATATATTATTATATTAAATATATATATAATAAAATTATATATAAATTATATATAAATATTAATTAATAATATATATAATATATATATATATCTCACATATACTATATCATATACTATATACTATATATTATATATTATAGTAATTACTACTATATATTATTAATAATTATCGATTATTATATATATATATATATATATATATATATACTATAATATATATATATAATCTATATATATATTATATATACATATATATATTAATATATTAATAATATATAATATTATATATTATATATTATATAAATATAATATATATATATTATTATATATATATATATATATATATATATATCTATTATAATATATTAATATTAATATATATATATATTATGTATATATATTATAATATATATTAATTATATTATATATATAATTATAGTTATATAATATATAGTATATATATAATACTAGTGAGTTTATTACTAAGAAACAATTAAAAGATCTTGGAGTCTGACGAACTTTTTTGCAAACTTTGGAATTTCAACCGATAGTGAAAAAGGTCTATAACTAGTTGGTTGAAATTGAATAATTCTTACAATTAATCTGCTTTAAAAAACAAAAGCTTGATCCTTTCGGGAGAGTTTTATTACCTTCTGCTATTATATTTACGGTAATAAAAATATGAAAGTATATCTTTATCAACTAGTATATCAATCTTAAAAATAAAGACTCATGCAAACTACTACAGTTGTTGGATTCACGTAGTAAGTATATATATAGGATACCTGCTAAGATTTATAGCCTTGAAGGTATGCAAAAATGTGGAGAACTTTGTTTACTCAATTATATCTATACACGACATACTAATAAAATACTTATATAGTGTGAGAGCATTTTTAATTGATTGTACAAGCTATATTATACTGTCATTTATGAATATTCATTCGATATACCATTTAATTAGAATGATGTGCTTTATTATTGATAACACTATATTATCTGTAACAAAGATCATTCATTCCATTAAGTATGTATATAGAAAGCTAAAAAGGAACTAGTTCTTGGTGAATTCAGTACATTTTTGATTATCGTACTAACATATTGGTATTATTTATACTGATATATGTTTTATTTCTGTATGTATTT
>JABUQX010031690.1:15000-17500 GCA_015478945.1 Trachelipus rathkii
ACGCATGTAAAATTATTTTTGTGACTCGGTGACGTCATTTTAATGGTCTGCAGATAATCATATAATAATGAGAACAATATGTATATAACTACTACTACCTCTACTACTGCTACCACTACTACTATTAATAATGATAATGATAATGATAATGATAATGATAATGATAATGATAATGATAATGATAATGATAATGATAATAATGGTAATTGTTACCCAGAGGGTTGTCACCCCAGATTTTTATGAAAATCACAGGATCGACTCTAAAAAAATAATAATGAAGAATAGTGAAAATGAAAATTGTCGCTCTCTTTAGGAAAAAAAGTTACAGCCTCGCAAATATCTTAAAACTCCCATAGGCTTTTCTTACAGTAAGCCGCCATGTTTTCGCACATTGTGAAATGGGCGACCTAGAAAGCGCAAGAATTTTTTTAAAGAAAATAAAATTTTTTCCGTGATATATATATATATATATATATATATATATATATATATATATATATAAATAAACATATATATATATATATAAAATATAGCATATATATATATATATATATATATATATATATATATATATATATATATATATATATATATATATACTAACCTAATTAGTAATCGCTATCTGAATCCTTTAAACTGGAAGTTACTGTTGACTTTTGGCTGGTAAGCCCGAAACAATCAGTAAGTGCTGCAATCTTTCTTTAGTTATAAAAAAAAATTTTAAAGATAAACTCTGCAATATATCCGTCGAAATGTTGTTTTTTATTACCGTATTTGGGGAAAAGAGATCTAATCTCCTTCCAAATTATTTCTATATTCTGCGTATGAGCTGCGGAATCAGGATCCATAAAATTGTAAGAATGGTAACTAAGATGTTGGTATCACTGATCCTGCAGATACTGATGACTTCCGACAATCACGGGCAAAACATATTACAAAGTTAGGACATTTCTTGGTTTTTTTTAAGGCATTATAAATATGTAAAAATAAATAAATTATCATCACTGTCACAAAATCTAGAAAGATGTATTGTATTTTCACAACCCTTATACAAAGAAATAGTTTCATAAGATAAAGAAGCACTACATACCAACATATTGAACCATATTATACTAAAATTCTGTCTAGGCTTGGGTCAATTAATATAGCCTATACCAATTTATGCGTACGAATAAGGATACAACAAAAAAAAATTAAATAACGCAAATATAAATATATTTATATATATATATATATATATATATATATATATATATATATATATATATATATATATATATATATATATATATATATTTAATATATATATATATATATATATATATATATATATATATATATATATCAGTATGAGGCGTGGCATTTCTTTCCAGCAGTCATCGCTGTAGTTCTGGTTCCTTATTCTGATATTATATATATAGTATTATATATATAGATATATATATATATATATATATATATATATATATATATATATATATATATATATATATATATATATATATATATATATATATATAAATATATATATATATATATATATATATATATATATATATATATATATATATATATATATATATATATATATATATATATATATATATATATATATATATATATATATATATATATATATATATATATATATATATATATATATATATATATATATATATATATATATATATACAACTTCCTGTGGCAAACCATTCCAAAATTTAATAACCCTATTACTGAATGAATGCTTTCTTATATCAAGATGGCATGCTTTCTTAATTTTCTTGTTATGCCCCTGGTCTCCCAACGTCCGTGCTCTACTATGAAGAATTTATTGATCTCGTATTATCAATAGATGTAAAAATTTTGTAGACTCTGTATCGTCCCCTGAGAAATCCCTCTATCTACAGAAAAGGATGGTTTTTGTGATTTTTGATTTTAACACTTGTGATTTTTTTTTTGATTTTGATATTACATTTTTTTCAGATTCGTAACGTCACGCGATATATAATTTGTAACCTGCAAATTATATTTCGCGTGACGTTACAAAAAAATCAAAAATATCAAAAAAATCAAAAAAATCACAAATTGATTTTTTTAAAAAATCAAAAAAATCACCAAAATTGCCATCCCTGCAGAAAACATTCCTAACTCCTTCAGCCTCTCCTCATAGCTCTTACCCTCAAACCCAGAAATCATCCTTGTTGCTCTACGTTGCTCTCTCTCTCTAGCATATCCAAGTCTTTCTTTAAATAAGGGCCCAAACTTGTACACAATACTCATTATTGGCGTAACATAGCTATTATACAGTTTGCTTATTATTTCTTTGCTTTTGTAAGCAACATTGCGATTTATTATGTCCAGCATCTTATTAGCTTTATTCTTTGCTTCCAAACACTTATTAGCTACTTTCAAATTACTGCTTATAATCTGCCATACCACCTTTTCTCTTTGGTCCACAGACAAACCAATCCCCATTCATATCGTAGATAAAACTTTT
>JABUQX010031691.1:0-42500 GCA_015478945.1 Trachelipus rathkii
ATTTACAATATTTACAATATCCTCCCCACCAGATTCAATCATGGGGTAGAATTTCTTTAAGTTGCCAGAGGAGTGTTCTTTTCAATTTACTCTGATGGATAATTTATTCTATTATTAGCCAAGAAAGTTATAACCTCTTCAGGCAATTTTTCTTGAGTCAGTTTAAGATAATAGTATCTATTTCCACCCATTGTTACAATACAAAGCACATAGTGCAATTCTTTTGTTAAAACAGTACCAAAAAAGGAATATGGTTTCTTGCCTAAAAATAATAGAATTCCCTTCATGGGAAAAAGATTTATAAAAGCTTTGAAGCTATGAATGAACGGTGCTGTTCCACACATTTGAGTTATTCTCAATTTCTGTAAGATTTGAGTTCCATATTGGCCTGTTATTGATAAATTATATTTACTATGATTATTAAGTAATTCATTTCCTATTTCTTTTCGTAGAGCTATATGGTTTTGTCTATGCCCATATAAGCACTCAGATAAGCATTGGAACAATGTATTCCCCTCATCAAGTATTGGGCTTACTTCAAATCCACTTGGATATCCGGGGTCATAGTTTTCGTCTTTTTGTGAGAATGCTGTAAATTGTTCAATCTCAAATTTAGCCCATTCTGTTTCTAGTTCATCAGGCTTTAGAATACATTCTACTGGGTTGTTAGGTTCTTCCAGCACTATAGGTGCAGTAGTATCATACCTGTGAATAGGAAATTCAGGACAGATTGAAACAGAGGAAGTGTCTAAAGGTTTATGAGATTCAGTAAGGTTAGGAGATATAGAAAGACAATTGAGAGTCAAAGATTTAGATATGTTATTAAGATTAGAATTAGGAAGATCCGGAAGGATAGTAGAAGATGAAGTAAGTGGAAGGTCATGATTGACAAGAACAGTAGGTTTAGAAAAGCTAGGATGAAATATAGATTTTGTAGAAGTAGAAGTAGATGTAGATAAGGCAGATAGAGTACATAAAGTAGTAGTAATAGGAATCGTAGTAGTAGGAATAGTAGAAGTAGGAATAATAGTAGTAGGAATGGTAGTAGTAGAAATTGAAGGTTTAGGATTGATAGTTGTAGAGGAAGATATAGGAATAAGATTACTTACATCTTCTTTTCCGTCGAGGGTGTTACCTATTAGGTTGTTATTGCCTCGAATCTTAGGCATGCTGTCAGAGATTGGGTGTTTTTCAAGTTTAAGTGGTGGTGGTAACTGTACCTGATTCGTTGAAATTTCCTTAGTAGGTGGTTTATCGCCACTTGTTTGCCAATTAGTTAATTTAGGAGAGTTAGATAATTTAGTTTTTAAGGGTGGTGTTGGTGATTCTTTGATCACTTCTGTTTTTAAAGATTGGCTCTGCTTTTTACATCTGTAAATTTCTTTCAGTGGACAATTCATGCCCAGGTGGTTACTTCCACAATAAGGACAAATAGGAATATTGCTAAATATTTTACGTTTCGTATTTCTTTTTGGGCAATTTGAAATTACATGGCCATGTTCCTGGCAATTTATGCATTTGTTTTGTCTTGTATAGCACTGATCATATATATGACCACGTTTGCTGCAAAATTGACAATAAGGTCTTTTTCGACACTTCCGGATATCATGTCCGGCTCTTTTACAGTAGTTACAAATTATTGTAGATTTAGACCACCATGATTGTTTTATTTGTTGATGTTGTTGTGGTCTATGACCATATACTTTTGATGAAATATTATTTTGATAGATGGGAAAAGATTTATCTTTAGAAAAGGTTTGAGAACCTTGATACTTTTTATTAAGTTGAAAGTGACAAACATTTCCAATAAGACCTGATTTATTAATTTTAGATTTTTGCGTTAGATTTGAGGAATCTGAATAATCTGGAGATGAATAGGAATCCTGTTGTACCGGTTTCTCATTACAATGTGTGGGAGGAGGTTTGTCAAGTTGCGAAACAAGTTTCATTAGAGTCAATAAGATTGTCTGATTTTGTTCATAAATTGCTTTTAACCATTTAACAATTCCAATTGATGGTTGTAGTTGATGAGGATCATTTTGAAATTTAGGGTGGTTTGTAAGAGTTGTAAGAGAAGGACATTGGAGATCAGGCAATTGTGCCAATTTATTAAACAATAAAGTAGATTGTGAAGCTTGTTGTTGTAGGTGTTCTCGTAGAGTTTTGTTAAGGTCAGTTGTATCAGTAGAGGTTTCAGTAGACATTGTTGAAGTAGGTATTCCGTTAGAGCGTAGAAGCTCAAATGCAAAAAATGAAAAGAAGTTTCGAAAAAGATAGAAAACCAAGAATGAGAAAACAGAAAGAAAAGGTAGCAGGCTAGTCGGTAGTGATAGCAACTACGCTCTGCTACCAATAAAAAGATTTGAAAGTTGAGATTGAGAATGGAGTTTGTAAGACTTACTGTTTAAGGGATTAGGCTTGGCCGTAGGGACACCATCGTGTCCTAGAAAAAAAAACGTTGCCAAAACTTCCGACCTATGAATGCTTCCTCTCTTTCTGCTTACTTGGAAATGTGGAGATTTGATGATTGTGATAAAATGGAGAGGTGGATAAGCTTGAAAACAAACAGGTGAAGCTCATGCACAAGGACAAATGCAGGATATGAAAAGTATGAAAAGGGAGATTAGAGGATGCAAGCGCTATATAGCAAATATGTAAAATAAAGCAGGAGTTGGCAAAGAAAAGTGAATTACCTGCTATAGTAACCTTTAAGTAATTTTTAAAACATAAATGATGATTTTTAATTTAGTTTTTAATAATAAAGTGAAGCAAAGAAGGTTATGCTAATTTTATAATTTTTATTTATTTTAATGGTTTTTAAACATGTAAAACACACATTTTATGTTACTCAAAAATATTCCTACAATTAATATATACACCAATTTCGATCTCACAGCAGCAAAATTTTCATAAATAGAGAATAATTAAAATAAGTTAACCTATCTAAATGTTCAAGTCCTTAGGCGTTACTTATCAAATTAAATATAAATGAGTTCAAGTCCTGAGGCTTTACCTCTTAAATGAAATATGAGTGAGTCAAAAATTGAGTTCCTATACAATGTTACTTATAAAGTATAGAAATGAGAGAGTCCATTTGAAATTTCACTACCTAGGTAGGTATCTACTTTCCCTTTTCCCAATTTGGGGTAATTATGATTAAGACATATAAATACTATTATACAAAATTGAAATAATAACTTTAAAAATAACTAAAAGTGATAGCCACTTAATAATTTAAATTGTTTTTTTTCAGTTTCAGTACAAATTATGCACAATAGAGAAGTAAGTATTTTAAAGTTAAGTAATTTTAGGATTGTTTAAAGTATTATATTAAATACAAATATTTTTAATCACTCATCACTATTGTCTGTGCTTTTCAAAGTTTTATATATATATTTAAGTTAAAAGAATTCACATTTCTTTATTAAGTTAAACGTTTTTAGTAGTCAATGCTACACACTACTATACTACTTAGTATAGTCACAAATTCGATTCAATAACTTAACATATATATAATCAAGCGCTGAGTAAGTGAACTTTGATTAAATAAATCATATCATTTGCATGATTGCCTGAGCATTACATAATTAATTATTTTATGCAATGTTTTTAATTATTTATTCTAAGGTACAAAATGTAATTTAAGTTTGTAAAAAGGCTATGCCAAGTTTCTTAATTAAGAGTTGTAAAGTTGCAAGTTGCAAATAGCCAATAAGATTGAGAGTTTTGTTTTTGCAAAACAGGCAATAGGATCCGCACCCGGGTCCAATTGCAAGATTGAGAGTTTGAAAGTTTTGGAAGTTGGTAATAGGATCCGCACCCGGGTTCAATTGCAAGATTAAGTTTGAAAGTGAGAATTAGACACTAGGATCTGCACCCGGTTCCTGTGTAAAACAAAAATAAACTAAAATTAGTGTAGATAGTGTGACTATTTTCAATTAATGCAAGATGTTACGTTAATATTATGAGCGCTTCATAATTATGATTTACTTATTAAAAATTATTAAATTTAAGTATGTAAGATATGTCAAAGAAAGAAGTAGTAAAGAAAGAATGTTTGACTTTTACTTTACCTCAAAAATACTTTTGAGGATGCTTGAGAGCGGATAACTGACCTTTAAATTAGAGTTGGGGAAACCTTTGTGGTTTTTCTTTGGTTACAAATTCAGGTCCTAAAATAATTTAAACAAAGCATTATACTCACAAAGAGGACATCTTAGAATTTTATGCACATTTACAGCCATTTCCAAATACCTGAATCTTATTTCGAGATCATTACCTTATAAAGAGTTTAGAGAGTCATGATGACTAAAGTGTGATTCATAGAGATTGCTGAAACAAGGAACGACAAATAAGCATACATAATCAGATAAATGGATGGTAATTGGTGGTAAGGATTTAAAATCCTTACATTTTCGTACCTCCCCACTAGTTATTTGGAAAATAACTGACGGTGTTGAAAGTGAGATGGAATCGAACGTTGGAGGAGTTGTAAGAAGATGGACGTATAAGATATCCTCAAAGAGGTCACATGGAGAGGAGCAAGATAAGTGTAAAAGAAAAGAAAGAGTTAGCAGAACTATGTTAAGTTGTTTCCTTTCATATGTGTTGTAGTGGCTGATGAAAAGCCAAAAAAAATAAATCTAAGTAATAAGTAGTGTAAGTGATCTCTGGAGACCTTACAAGTCACAAGTATTTCCGTTCGGTGGACGAAGTTCCGGATGAACCTGGACTTGCAAGGGGTGTTATTTTGTTTTCTTTAGGGTTGTTTAAAAAATGTGGATCATTTCAAGACAATATTTACAATATTTACAATATCCTCCCCACCAGATTCAATCATGGGGTAGAATTTCTTTAAGTTGCCAGAGGAGTGTTCTTTTCAATTTACTCTGATGGATAATTTATTCTATTATTAGCCAAGAAAGTTATAACCTCTTCAGGCAATTTTTCTTGACTGAGTTAACTTAAGATAAAAGTATCTATTTCTGCCCATTGTTACTATACAAAGCACATAGTGCAATTCCTTTGTTAAAACAGTACCAAAATAGGAATATGGTTTCTTGCCTAAAAATAATAGAATTCCCTTCATGGGAAAAAGATTTATAAAAGCTTTGAAGCTATGAATGAACGGTGCTGTTCCACACATTTGAGTTATTCTCAATTTCTGTAAGATTTGAGTTCCATATTGGCCTGTTATTGATAAATTATATTTACTATGATTATTAAGTAATTCATTTCCTATCTTTTCGTAAAGCTAGATGGTTTTGTCTATGCCCATATAAGCACTCAGATAAGCATTGGAATAATGCATTCCACTCATCACATTCGGGATTACTTCAAATCCACTTTGGATATCTAAATATAGTCTTCGTCTTTTTGTGAGAATGCTGTAAATTGTTCAATTTCAAATTTAGCCCATTCTGTTTCTCGTTCAGCAGGCTTTAGAATACATTCTACTGGGTTGTTAGGTTCTTCCGGCACTATAGGTGCAGTAGTATCATACCTGTGAATAGGAAATTCAGGACAGATTGAAACAGAGGAAGTGTCTAAAGGTTTATGAGATTCAGTAAGGTTAGGAGATATAGAAAGACAATTGAGAGTCAAAGATTTAGATATGTTATTAAGATTAGAATTAGGAAGATCCGGAAGGATAGTAGACAATGAAGTAAGTGGAAGGTCATGATTGACAAGAACAGTAGGTTTAGAAAAGCTAGGATGAAATATAGATTTTGTAGAAGTAGAAGTAGATGTAGATAAGGCAGATAGAGTACATAAAGTAGTAGTAATAGGAATCGTAGTAGTAGGAATAGTAGAAGTAGGAATAATAGTAGTAGGAATGGTAGTAGTAGAAATTGAAGGTTTAGGATTGATAGTTGTAGAGGAAGATATAGGAATAAGATTACTTACATCTTCTTTTCCGTCGAGGGTGTTACCTATTAGGTTGTTATTGCCTCGAATCTTAGGCATGCTGTCAGAGATTGGGTGTTTTTCAAGTTTAAGTGGTGGTGGTAACTGTACCTGATTCGTTGAAATTTCCTTAGTAGGTGGTTTATCGCCACTTGTTTGCCAATTAGTTAATTTAGGAGAGTTAGATAATTTAGTTTTTAAGGGTGGTGTTGGTGGCTCTTTGCTCACTTCTGTTTTTAAAGATTGGCTCTGCTTTTTACATCTGTAAATTTCTTTCAGTGGACAATTCATGCCCAGGTGGTTACTTCCACAATAAGGACAAATAGGAATATTGCTAAATATTTTACGTTTCGTATTTCTTTTTGGGCAATTTGAAATTACATGGCCATGTTCCTGGCAATTTATGCATTTGTTTTGTCTTGTATAGCACTGATCATATATATGACCACGTTTGCTGCAAAATTGACAATAAGGTCTTTTTCGACACTTCCGGATATCATGTCCGGCTCTTTTACAGTAGTTACAAATTATTGTAGATTTAGACCACCATGATTGTTTTATTTGTTGATGTTGTTGTGGTCTATGACCATATACTTTTGATGAAATATTATTTTGATAATCAGAAAAAGCTGGATTTTTAAGAAAGGTTTGAGAGCCCTGATACTTTTTATTAAGTTGAAAGTGACAAACATTTCCAATAAGACCTGATTTATTAATTTTAGATTTTTGCGTTAGATTTGAGGAATCTGAATAATCTGGAGATGAATAGGAATCCTGTTGTACCGGTTTCTCATTACAATGTGTGGGAGGAGGTTTGTCAAGTTGCGAAACAAGTTTCATTAGAGTCAATAAGATTGTCTGATTTTGTTCATAAATTGCTTTTAACCATTCAACAATTCCAATTGATGGTTGTAGTTGATGAGGATCATTTTGAAATTTAGGGTGGTTTGTAAGAGTTGTAAGAGAAGGACATTGGAGATCAGGCAATTGTGCCAATTTATTAAACAATAAAGTAGATTGTGAAGCTTGTTGTTGTAGGTGTTCTCGTAGAGTTTTGTTAAGGTCAGTTGTATCAGTAGAGGTTTCAGTAGACATTGTTGAAGTAGGTATTCCGTTAGAGCGTAGAAGCTCAAATGCAAAAAATGAAAAGAAGTTTCGAAAAAGATAGAAAACCAAGAATGAGAAAACAGAAAGAAAAGGTAGCAGGCTAGTCGGTAGTGATAGCAACTACGCTCTGCTACCAATAAAAAGATTTGAAAGTTGAGATTGAGAATGGAGTTTGTAAGACTTACTGTTTAAGGGATTAGGCTTGGCCGTAGGGACACCATCGTGTCCTAGAAAAAAAACGTTGCCAAAACTTCCGACCCGTGAATGCTTCCCTTCTCTCTGTTTACTTGGAATATGGAGATTTGATGATTTTGATAAAATGGAGAGGTGGATAAGCTTGAAAACAAACAGGTGAAGCTCATGCACAAGGACAAATGCAGGATATGAAAAGTATGAAAAGGGAGATTAGAGGATGCAAGCGCTATATAAGCAAATATGTAAAATAAAGCAGGAGTTGGCAAAGAAAAGTGAATTACCTGCTATAGTAACCTTTAAGTAATTTTTAAAACATAAATGATGATTTTTAATTTAGTTTTTAATAATAAAGTGAAGCAAAGAAGGTTATGCTAATTTTATAATTTTTATTTATTTTAATGGTTTTTAAACATGTAAAACACACATTTTATGTTACTCAAAAATATTCCTACAATTAATATATACACCAATTTCGATCTCACAGCAGCAAAATTTTCATAAATAGAGAATAATTAAAATAAGTTAACCTATCTAAATGTTCAAGTCCTTAGGCGTTACTTATCAAATTAAATATAAATGAGTTCAAGTCCTGAGGCTTTACCTCTTAAATGAAATATGAGTGAGTCAAAAATTGAGTTCCTATACAATGTTACTTATAAAGTATAGAAATGAGAGAGTCCATTTGAAATTTCACTACCTAGGTAGGTATCTACTTTCCCTTTTCCCAATTTGGGGTAATTATGATTAAGACATATAAATACTATTATACAAAATTGAAATAATAACTTTAAAAATAACTAAAAGTGATAGCCACTTAATAATTTAAATTGTTTTTTTTCAGTTTCAGTACAAATTATGCACAATAGAGAAGTAAGTATTTTAAAGTTAAGTAATTTTAGGATTGTTTAAAGTATTATATTAAATACAAATATTTTTAATCACTCATCACTATTGTCTGCGCTTTTCAAAGTTTTATATATATATATTTAAGTTAAAAGAATTCACATTTCTTTATTAAGTTAAACGTTTTTAGTAGTCAATGCTACACACTACTATACTACTTAGTATAGTCACAAATTCGATTCAATAACTTAACATATATATCAAGCGCTGAGTAAGTGAACTTTGATTAAATAAATCATATCATTTGCATGATTGCCTGAGCATTACATAATTAATTATTTTATGCAATGTTTTTAATTATTTATTCTAAGGTAAAAAATGTAATTTAAGTTTGTAAAAAGGCTATGCCAAGTTTCTTAATTAAGAGTTGTAAAGTTGCAAGTTGCAAATAGCCAATAAGATTGAGAGTTTTGTTTTTGCAAAACAGGCAATAGGATCCGCACCCGGGTCCAATTGCAAGATTGAGAGTTTGAAAGTTTTGGAAGTTGGTAATAGGATCCGCACCCGGGTCCCATTTCAAGATTAAGAAAAAGTGCAAATATGTAATAGGATCCGCACCCGGTTCCTGTGTAAAACAAAAATAAACTAAAATTAGTGTAGATAGTGTGACTATTTTCAATTAATGCAAGATGTTACGTTAATATTATGAGCGCTTCATAATTATGATTTACTTATTAAAAATTATTAAATTTAAGTATGTAAGATATGTCAAAGAAAGAAGTAGGAAAGAAAGAATGTTTGACTTTTACTTTACCTCAAAATACTTTTGAGGATGCTTGAGAGCGGATAACTGGCCGTTAAATTAGAGTTGGGGAAACCTTTGTGGTTTTTCTTTGGTTACAAATTCAGGTCCTAAAATAATTTAAACAAAGCATTATACTCACAAAGAGGACATCTTAGAATTTTATGCACATTTACAGCCATTTCCAAATACCTGAATCTTATTTCGAGATCATTACCTTATAAAGAGTTTAGAGAGTCATGATGACTAAAGTGTGATTCATAGAGATTGCTGAAACAAGGAACGACAAATAAGCATACATAATCAGATAAATGGATGGTAATTGGTGGTAAGGATTTAAAATCCTTACAATATATATATATATTTGTACTCTATTCCAAATATATAATTTATATATCTATATTATATATATTAAAAATTTAGGTTATAGTTGTTTAGAATATATATATATATATATATATATATATATATATATATATATATATATATATAGATATAGATATAGATAGATACGCAAATATATATATATATATATATATATATATATATATATATATATATATATATATATATATATATATATATATATATATATATATATATATATATATATATATACGGTATATAAAAATTTAAAAATATATATATATATATATATATATATATATATATATATATATATATATATATATATATATATATATATATATATATATTATTTATATATATATTAAGTATCTGTACATTTTAAGGTATCAGTGTCCGTTACTTTTCTTTTGGTATCAGTATCAGTAAAAATGTGCTGATAACAAACCAATACCAATAGAATACAGGAGATACCAAACAGAAAAATTTAGAAATTGGTAAAAAAAATATAAATTTACTTGTTATTATTATTATTATTATTATTATTATTATTATTATTATTATTATTATTATTATTATTATTATTATTATTATTATTATTATTATTAATTAATTAATTAATTAATTAATTAATTATTATTATTATTATTATTGTGTGGGGACACTAAGAAAATCTTAATAAATATTCAGTGAGTTCGTTTTAAAGATAGACCTATTAGGAAAGGAAAAAGAAAACCTATTTGGTGGAATACAGAAATGAGTGAGAACATCAAAGTAAAGGTTAGATGTTTTAAAATATTCAAGGATAATTGTCAAGAGGAAGATTTAGAAAATGATATGAATATTAAAAATGAACTTTCCCACTCAATAAGAAAGACAAAGACAGTAACAAATCAATTTAGCAAAGAAGGTAGTAATAAAAACCAAAAAAGTTTTTGTTTTTATAAATTTCAAAGTAAGAATATAAAAATGGAAAATTTAATAAATTTAGAGATAAGGAATTAGTTAACATTTTCAATACTATTTTGCCTCAGGCTTTACTGAAGAAAGATTGGATAATAGTTTTGGGACTAGTGCTTCTGGTATGCAAAAAATAAGTTAACTTTAAAATTTGAATTTGAGGTGGAAGAAATTAAGTCTTTAATAAACTCTACAGAGAGTGGGGCTAGAACATGAGACACCCATGACCCAAGTTCATTCTGGATAAGTGTTTTTATATTTTTCCTTGTTCACTTCAACCCTTCTATTTTTTTCTCTTTTTACAAATATATATTATTACTGAAATTTATAAGTATTGAATATTATTATTTAACATCCTTATCACTTACCAAAGATAGTAACAAACCATATCATAATAGGTATTAACAAATTTTTAGGAAATATTTTTTTGCATCTTATACTTTGATTATGCTTTATAACTTTACTCTTCAAATTTTTAAAATACCCATATTATTTTTTTTTTGTTTTCTAGAACCTTCACCAATTTATCATTGGGTGCGATTGATTCTTAGTTCTTCTCATTTTGAAAATCTACCCCATCTATCAATGGGGGTAAGAATTTTACCTTTATCTTTTATACTTCTTTTTCTCACTCTTTCATTTGTTGCTTTACACTTTTATTTTACATCTTTTAGTTCTAACTTTGGCCTCTATTCACTTAGTGTTCATTAAACATGAAGCCAACTCCATTCTTCTGAACTTTGTGTGATTCATCACGGTTCATTGGCCCAACCAATTCGTCATTTATTTGATGTTCTTTTTCTTAAGTGGTTTTCTGGCTTAGGTTTAGTTTGTGTATGGTACTGGCTCCTTTGTTATCCAAGGGCAGTTGGTCTTTGCCATCATTCTTCTTTTTGACTTCTGCATCACCAACATAGTGTTTGCCATATATATATATATATATATATATATATATATATATATATATATATATATATATATATATATATATATATATATATATATATATATATATATATATATATATATATATATATATATATATATATATACCCAGATACTTCACTCCATTTCTAATATATATATATATATATATATATATATATATAACGCTTTATACCTCTCTCCATTTATATATATATATAGTATATATATATATATATATATATATATATATATATATATATATATATTATTATATATATACATATATATTGATACTTCAATTCATTTAATATATATATATATATATATATATATATATATATATATATATATATATATATATATATATATACATATTATTATATATATATATATCTATACAAAAATCAACACATTTAACGTCTATTGATAACTCCTCACTCCATTTCTAATATATATATATATATATATATATATATATATATATATATATATATATATATATATATATATATATATATATATATATATATATATATTATATATATATATATATTGTGTATTTTTGGATTCAATTCATTTTTAATATATATATATATATATACCATATATATATATATATATATATATATATATATATATATATATATATATATATATATATATATATATATATATATATATATATATATATATATATATATATATATATATATATATTAGTGATGTACCGATAGTATCGGTATCGGCAGTATCGGCCATTTTGGGTATCGGTATCGGTTAATATGGCCGATACTGGCCGATACTTACTTTTTGGGTGAAGAATTATGAGAAACTTTTAGATTCAATAATAAATCTAGTTTCGATATATAAAAGGTAGTGATGGGACGATGAATCGTCATCGTCATCGGGAAAATCGGCATATTTTTTCTCAATCGTCATTGCCGTCGTCATAGCAATTTCTGCCTATTATTTTGCCGATTAAGTGAAGAAATATTACACCAGAAACTGGAGAAAGATTATATTTCTGCATCATAATTTAAGAACTCTAAATTTAAAGTACTAGAATTTTGTATGTCAATGGTCTCGTATATTAATTTTTTTAAAAATCAATGTTTTGAAGATACTTACTATATATTAAAATTACATAAAATATTAAGTTGAAATATTAGGAACATGAATTATTTTATTATTAAATAAATCATTATTATTAATCAAGAGAAATTATTATTATTATTATTATTATTACCCTAGCCTTTTGCTCTTGTCTGAGACCCAGATGGCTAAGAATTCATCCCCCAACTCGTTTGATATATCCAACTATAACTTATTTCATAATTTCTCTCTAAAGAGTGGAGTATGTGCCTATGTAAAACGTCTCGAAAATCTCGAATCTCCTAACTTCGATGTTTTGTGGCTTAAAATCTTTCTTCCTTCTACTATAATAATCTTGTGCTTCTGCTACTGTTTTCCTAACAGAACAGATTTTCAGCTTTTTTTGGAATATCTTACTACTTCCGGCGAGACTGTTATATTTTCTCATCCTCTATCTAGGGGATTTCAATGTACAGAACACTGAATGGTTGGGCTCCTCTCCTATTGATCTAGGTGGGGAAGGGGTTGAATCATTCAGCATTCTCAAAGATCTGGAGCAACTAATTAAGAACCTACACACATTCCGGATCGTCCAAACCAGTTCTTGAACACACCTGACCTATGTTTCACCACTTGTTCTTCTCACTATAAATACACCCCTTTCGCTCTTATTGGTAAATTTGACCACAACCTTATATCTCTTTATTTTATTAATACCTTTTCTCCAACAGCTCCATCCTGTCCTATACGTTTTGATGGCACTTTGATCGGGCCGATTGTGGGTCTTTCGTCGCTTTTACGCTAACTATAATTCTGGCATTCTACCTCCTACTCCTTCTCCTCTCAGGTTTGCCATGTCCTTACCTGTGATCACACATAATCGTGTGCATGAGATCCTGAGATCTTTGAACGCCAGGAAGGCAAGTGGCCCGGATGGCATTCCTCCTCGTGTTTTGAGGGAGTGTGCTTTTGAGCTGGCGCCTGTCCTCATTCAACTCTACTCTCTATGCCTTAATACTAATACTTTTCCTCAGTGTTGAAAGCGCGCTTATGTTCAACCTATCCCGAAAAAAGGTAGCCGTTCTGATCCTTCTAACTATCGCCCTATAGCTCTTACTTGTATTCTATCTAAAGTCTTTGAAACTCTTCTTAACTCTCATTTCCTGGATCATCTGGAGTCTCATTCTCTTCTTTCAGATTATCAGTATGGTTTTCGACGTTCAAGGTCAACTGGTGACATACTTTCCTATCTAACTGATTTATGGTCTTCTGCCCTTAGGGACTATTGGGAGTCTTACATGGTGGCGCTTGACATATCCAAAGCTTTTGACCGGGTATGGCATGCGTCGCTGCTCTCTAAGCTCCCTTCCTTTGGGTTTCCTCCTTCTCTTTGCTTACTCTTGTCTAGTTTTCTCTCCGATCGCTCTATATCAGCACTTGTTGATGGAGCGTCCTCTTCCTCCTTTCCTGTTAATTGTGGTGTTCCTCAAGGTTCTGTTTTATCTCCAACTTTATTCCTACTTTTCATCAACGATCTCCTCAGTTGTACTTCTAACTCTGTTCACTCTTATGCCGATGACTCAACTCTCCATTCTTCTACTCATTTCAAATCTGCTCCCTCTTTTGCATCTAGAGTTGCCTCTCGTCTTCAGCTGGATTCTACTTGCCGATCTGGATGGGATTTCCCGGTGGGGTCACCGCAACCTTGTAAAATTCAACTCTTTAAAAACTCAACTTCTTTACATCTCTCTCTCTCTCTTAAAAACACCTCCCAACTTTCCTATTTTCTTCGACGGCTCTAACGTCTTACCTGTGAATATCATAAACATTCTTGGTCTCAACATAAACAACAAATTGTCTTGGAAACCTCATATTACAGTGGTTGCTAAGGTGGCTCAAAAAAGCTGGAGTTCTGTTCAGGTTGCGGGAATGATTTTTTCTTCTGAACAGTTACTCCAGTTATATAAGCTTATAGAATTCTTGTATGGAGCACTGTTCTCACATCTGGGGAGCTGTGGCTCCACCTTCTATTGGATAGGGTTGAGTCTAAAGCTAAGAGACTAATAAAGTGTCCCCTTCTTTCAAACTCTCTTGACCCTCTATCTCTGAGAGGTACTACAGCGGCAAATGCTCGGGGGAGTTGTCCTCTCGCATTCCACCTCCATTGCGTCACCCTCGTGTCACAAGGTGCCTTGCTCAATGAAAATTGCATGAGAGTATTGAGAACCCCAGACTGTTCATTGTGGTGCCTCTTTCTTTTCAGCTACCTCTGTTCTGTGGAACTCCTTGTCTCTTCTGTTTTTCCTACTTCATTTAATCTTTCCCTCTTAAAGCTGAAGTCTGCCCTCATTTGAGAGATTCTGTACCAAAAAAAGGCTTCAGACCACCCCCATCTTTATCTTCTGCCCCCTCCTGAAAGAGGGCCCTGCTCCGTGAGTGGTGGTAAACTGTAAAAAAATTGGAGATACTGCTTTGTCACTGAAGTTTCCTCTGCTTCTGCCGATAAGGTGGGAGCTGTAATCGTTGGTGGGATAAGCAAGTTCATTCCTTCTTCAACTAAATCTTTCTATCCTCAAAATCCATGGTTCGATCGTGATTCTTTACTAGCCATTTAAGCGGGAGACAGCAGCGTATCGGGATGCGTGTAGTGAAAAAAATGGCAGCGTGACCTGTACGCATAATTTTCATTCAGCTAGAAATCGTTGCAGGGATATTCTTCGACGAGCAAAGCAAACTTTCATTAAACAAAAGTGCCATGACCTCTTTGGTTCTCCTACTGACAAATCTTTCTGGCCTCTTGTCAAAACATCTCTAAGAACTTCTGTAAATTTGTATTTCCTCATCTTATTCGCTCTGATGGTTCTGTTGCTAATACTCCAACTGAAAAGGCCAATCTCTTTGGCTTCCTATTTTTATCTAACTCAACCCTGGACGATTCTGGCCTTCCTTTCTCCTCCTCCTTCTCCTCTCAGGTGTCCTACAGGTGTGATTACACTTGATCGGGTGCATGGGCTCCTAAAATCTATGAACGTAAGGAACCGAGTGGCCCGGATGGCATTTCTCCCCGAGTTTTGAGGGAGTGTGCTTCCGTGCTGAAGACGTACCTCGTTCAACTATTTTCTCTATGTCTCAATACTAGCACTTTCTCTCAGTGTTGGAAGCACGCCTATGTCCAAGCTATTCCGAAAAAAAGGAAGATGAAGCAGCCTTGATCTTTCTAACCATCGCCCTATAGCTCTCACTTGTATTCTATCTAAGATCTTTGAAACCCTTCTCAACTCTCACTTCTTAGATCATCTGGAATCTCATTCCCTTCTTTGCGATCGCCAGTACGGCTTTCGGCGCTCGAGGTCTACTGGCGATATACTTTCCTTTTTAACGGATTTATGGTTTTCCGCCATTAGGAACTATGGGGAGTCGTGGTGGCCTTTGACATATCCAAAGCATTTGACGGGGTATGGCACGCGTCACTGCTCTCCCAAGCTCCCCTCCTTTAGGTTTCCTTACCTATCTCTGCTCTCTTCAAATCGTTCAATATCAGCTGTTGTTGATGGGGCAACATTTTCTGTCAATACGTGGTGTTCACTCAAGTTCTGTCTTATCTCCTACCTTATTCCTACTTGTCATTAATTATCTCACCAGCACATCTAACCCTATCCACTCATATACCGATGAATCAATCCTTCATGCTTCAACTCATTTCAATTCTGCTCCTCTTTTACTTAGAATTGCTCTCGTCTTAATATTTCCAACTCTTTCCTCGCTGATCTGGATAGAAATTCTTGATGGGGTCATCTGACCTTGTGAAATCTCAATTCGTTAAACTTCAAATCTCAGTCTCTAGATATCTTTAACTTTTCTATCTCTTAGACGGTTAACGGTTCTAACGTTTCTCCTGTTGACAATATAAACATCTTTAATATAAACATAAACAAAAAAATGTCTTGGAATCCTCATATCAAAACTGTTGCTAGGGCGGCCTCAAAGAAATTGGGAGTTTTGTTTAAACTGCAGGACTTTTTTTCTTCGATACTCTCAGCTATGGCCAAGGGTCTCATCCGCTCTTGTATGGAGTACTGCTCTCATATCTGGAGGGGGGCTCTGGTTTCACCTGGCTATTGGAGCCAAAAGGTTTATAAACTGCTCTGTACCTTCCAGTTCACTTGACCTTCTATTTTTGCAAAGGGATGTTGGTGCTTTACTTTTCTATAGGTACTGCAAAGCGGAAAGTACCAAGGAACTTACCTACCTGCGTACCACGGCCTTTACGACGCCCTCGTAGCAAAAAGGTGCTGTGTCTGCACATGAGTATTGTGTCGATATTAGTAACTGGTTGCCTGCTGCAGTGCTTCCTTCTTTCCTGCCACCTCAGTTCTGTGTAATTCTCTTCCTTCTTCTGTTTCCTGCTGAATTAAATCTCCCTCACTTTAAAGAGAGAGAGAGAGAGAGAGAGAGAGAGAGAGAGAGAGAGAGAGAGAGAGAGAGAGAGAGAGAGAGAGAGAGAGAGAGAGAGAGAGAGAGAGAGAGAGAGAGAGAGAGAGAGAGAGAGAGAGAGAGAGAGAGAGAGAGAGAGAGAGAGAGAGAGAGAGAGAGAGAGAGAGAGAGAGAGAGAGAGAGAGAGAGAGAGAGAGAGAGAGAGAGAGAGAGAGAGAGAGAGAGAGAGAGAGAGAGAGAGAGAGAGAGAGAGAGAGAGAGAGAGAGAGAGAGAGAAAAGAGAAAAAAAAGAAGAGTAAAAAAAAAAACTTAGTATGTATTAATGTGTAGTTCTTAATGTATTTACACATTTAAATAAGAATGAAGTGAACACTATTTAATTCTTCCTTATTATAAATTTGTTAAATTTATTAAAATAATAGAAATTTTTAAAATATACTTTTTCAATTAATCGTCATCGTCAAAATTTACTATAATCGTCATCGTCGTCGTCATCGTAAAAAATTCTTAATCGTCCCATCACTAATAAAAAGTTCTAATAAGGAATTCCTTAAGCTAGCTGAAACCCCACAAGAATGGCATCTCCGACGGTGAACCACTTCTAGAATGCATTTAAATAGCATAACCGAGGAGCTTGCTCGCGTGACAAAAAAAAAATCACAGAAGTGGAAGCCGCCTTATCAGCAACCCCTAGCAACAGCACTGATAGTGACGATGGTGGCTTTTCAGCAATAAACCACTGAAGATGAAGAGGGCAGATAAGTTGGTCAATTTTAATAATTCTGTGGCCGGAAATTGCATTGACATCTTCATTCATCTTCAAAGAATCATACCAAGAAACCTCTTCGAAAAAACTGAAGAGACATTCATCAAGGAGCAAAGATAATTTAAATTTGCAATCTGTGAAAGAGGAGTTGAGGCTCTACGAAAACATGGAGATGCTGCCTACAGAAGAGAACCCTTTCATGTGGTGGCATGAAAATGGGCCAAGGTTTCATTATTATCAGTGCTTGCAAGCAAATATTTATCAGTCCCTCCCTCATCAGTCGAGAGCGAGCGTATTTTTAGTGTAGGTGGGAATGTAAACACCCCAAAAAGGAAAAGGCTCTAGATACTAGTGAAAGCTTTAATGTTTTTGCATCACAATTTGAGAATTTTTTGAATTTGAGTATTGAATGATATCTATCTTTATCTTAAAGAAGTATATTATTATGTCATGTTTGAATAATAGCATTTTTTTTATTTTGTCGTTTCAGCTGATTAATTGAGGTCTCTTTCATTATTTTTATTTTTTATATTGTAGCTAGTTAAAGAGTCTTCTTGTAAATTGTAATCATGTTAAAACATAAAAGCTAGTAGATAAACTTTGTTAATACTTCCTAGAAAATGGAAATGGAATATTTTTTGAATAAACATGAACATAAAAAAGTTATTAATATTATATTTGCATTTATTATTCCTTAAAGATACTATTTTAATTTATAAAATAAATATACTTGAGCACAACCAAATATGAAATAAATGACTAAGTATTTGTTGTACATGGAATTCAATCCTGAGTTGCCTAGCAGTACACAAATTGTTCTATCTTATTACTGTGTATTTATTTCATTAATTAGTGAGTTTAGATCGGTATCGGCACTCCAGTGAGAGTCGGTACTGGTATCGGTATCGGCCTTTTCTTTGGTAATGAGCGTCTCTCATTTTCTTATATATATATATATATATATATATATATATATATATATATATATATATATATATATATATATATATATATATATATATATATATATATATATATATATATATATATATTAGTGTTTTTCACCCTTGAGAAAGTTAATTAGACTATTGATATTTTTGCAATTACTGTTGCTGTATCATATTACGGAAATTTAAGCTTTTAGGTAACTTGATGATTTTACCCGATACCGATACTTCTTTATCCTTATATGGCTATATATATATATATATATATTATTTATATATAGTTTTTATAAATATATATATAATAATATATATATATATAGTATATATATATATATATATATATATATATATATATATATATATATATATATATATATATATATTAGGGATGTGCCGAATATTCGGTATTCGGCCTATTCGGCCAAAATACCGAATATTCGGTATTCGGCTTTTTGCCGAACTATTCGGGCCGAATATTGAGCTTTATAAACAATAAATTACGTCAACATAAGGGAAAGTTATTTCAATTTAAAATTGAAATTTTAGAAACTTATTTTCCAAAAAAATAAAAATATAGCCAAATTTTGTAGCCAATATGGTGAAAATCTTTGTCATTTGTCAGATCCTATAAGGCCTTTGACATATTTCAATATTCTAAAAAATAGAATTCATTTAGTGATACGGGATAATGGACCAAACATGGTAGCTGGTATAAGGGAGAGTGGCTTGCTATCAATTTCATGTTTTATTCACATGTTGCAACTATGCATTCACGATTCAATATTATGTCAGAAGTCTGTTAAAGATATTTTATTTACTTGCAGAAGCATATCCTCTCATTTTCACCATTCAGCAACGGCAGCTGCAAAGCTTAAAACTTTACAGATGCAGCTGAATGTCAAACAGCATAAATTAATTCAAGACGTTTCTACACGCTGGAACAGAACTTATGATATGCTTAAAAGATTGTTTGAACAAAAAGTTCCCCTATCCATATACGCTGCTGAATGCAATCAGAAAATGTTGACTGATTTTCAGTGGCAAAATTATTCCATTTACATTTGAGCCATTTGACAACATCACTAAAACAAGCATTAAACGAAGTAACAGTCGCCCAAGTGATCCTCCATTTTAGCAAATAAATCTATTTTTAAATTAAGGCAATTAAAAGCAAAAGCTTCAGTGGAATAATTACACTCGTTGAAGAGCTCAAGAAATCAGTAGAAAAAAGACTTTCTAAGATTCTATGTGATAAATCTTTGTGTGTAGCTACTTTCTTAGAACTGCGACAAGCTAATTTTTCAACATGAATCAGATGAATCAGTAAAAAAATTATCGTTGAGGCATGGAAAGAAATGCATGAAAATTTAACTCCTGACTCTTCTGCTGACGATGATTCACGTAGTGGGGAAAGTGAAGCTGCAGGTTCCATTTTCACTTCTTTAATGGATTGTTTTAAAGAAATTGTACATCAAAATCGTCATACAGAAAAGAAAGTGAGAGGAAAAAAGAAAGTCCCATTCTTCTGACGATGTGATTATTGTACATAGAAGTAAAAGGTGATACGGAATTACATCAAGAAATAAACAAATATATAAGTTTACCTACTTTGACCAGTAAAGACAATGATATTCCCTTCAATTGGTGGAAAACACTGGAAATAGTTTTATGAATTTGGAAAAACTAGCAGCTCCATCGTCATCAGTCGAAAGTGAAAGAATATTTAGAACAGAAATATTTGTGAAGCCACAAGAAATAGGTTATCCCCGAAAATGGAGAACTGCTAATGTTCTGTCATTTTAACCTTAGAGCTTATTCAAATGAAGTTTAGTTTAATATCTTTAACTACGAAACTTTTCAATTTTCATTTAATTATTTTTAATATGTGAATGGTTTGCTGTAAGAAATAGTTATTTACTTTTTGTTTTATTATTTTGTATATAACACTGGTAAACATGAAATTTCTTGGACGGGGTTTCGCAATTGATTATTGATGTGCTGATTCCAAAATGTAATCGGTTTTTGCATATCACATCGCATTTGTGAGATATTGTGTGTAACACAGATTTGTAAAATTTGATTTTTATTTTTTTAAGAGTGTATAACAATTATATAGATATATATATATATATATATATATATATATATATATATATATATATATATATATATATATATATATATATATATATATATATATATATATATATATTATGGTTTATATAATGAAGGGAGAGAAACAAATCGCAAAGATATGATACATGTCTTTGATAGATATATGTTAAACATATAATACAACTATGAATAAAGAGTAATATGGGACAACAATGTATGTAATAGAAGGAATGGGTTTAGTTAATGTAAACATACCTACGATGGTAGTAACTTTCTCTTCGAAGACGATCTACTGTGCATAGCGTCTGGAATATCCCTCATCAAGCTCCAACAATAGTCGGCCATCATATTGATATCCCACTTGCCCTGGTAACGTCCTTCCATGAACTTTAGATCTTGATGGAAGCGTTCACCCTGCTCATCACTAACATCGCTTAGGTTATCCGGAAATTTTCTTAGGTGAGAATGTAAGTAGTGCAACTTTATACTCATTCTACATCCATGAGAATGAAAACTGTCTAGTAGTTCCTGTACAATGTTAGTGGTTCTCGGCTTTCTTGTTCCCCAGAAAATTCTGTGCTACATCTGAAAAAGCATTCCACGCTCTTGCCTCTAACACAGTCATTGTTGTAGCAAAGGCAGCATCACGGAAGAGTGTCCGTATTTGTGGGCCATCAAATATCCCAGCTTTTTTCTTCTCGTCACTCAGACCAGGAAACGTTGAGCATTTATAGCGGGAAGCATTCACCATCATGGTCCAGGGCCTCACAAATTGTTTCATCAAACCAAGTTTTATGTGTAGTGGAGGTAAGATGATGTTTTCTCTCTGTACAAGTGGTTCACGCACGATGTTCCTGTCACCTGGCGTCAAGGTTTCCATCGGTGGCCATTCTCTTTTGGTCCAGTGATCCTTTGCCACCCGGCTGTCCCAATAGCACATGAAGCAGGGATATTTGGTGAAACCTGCTTGCTAACCGAGCAAAATGTTTACCATTTTGAGGTCGACGCATATTTACCATCCATGTACCTGATATTGTAGCCTTTCCAAACTGTCTTGATTTTTGCATACTCCTCTCTCATCCGTACCGAGTACCCTACTGGAACCGAAGCATACCTGTTGCCGTTGTGTAACAACACACACTTTAAACTGCTCTTGGAAGTGTCAATAAACAGTCGCCACTCACCTGCATCGTATGCTGGGAGTCCCATAGCGAGTAGTAGGCCTGCAACTTCATTGCAATACACAAGGTTACCATATGACTGGAAGAGCCTCCGCGCAGCTCTCTGTTACGATAAAATGTTACCTTTGTGCCATGGTCCAGTAGTCATTTTCATGCAACCTCGAAGCCAACAGCTCAGGACAACTTCGCCAAATACAACTCTCATACAAGATCGTTCAGTTCACCCTGGTGAACAATGACGGACCATCCGACTGTATTTCAGATGGATGATAGACATCATCCAGGTCATTGCCATCCATACATGACGTACTAAAGTTACCACATGCTTCCTGAATATCGACCGCAGTAAACTTGTTGCTACTGTAGATATATGCGGAAGGTAAACGTCTTTACAGCCTACGTAGTGCACATGAATTTTGTCATTCCCAGGAAATATGCAAAAATAGGGATCCGTGATTGCAAACGGGATATGATACAGCAAATCCGAGAATATATGTGGAATAGCACCTTCGAATTACTATATATCTGCTACAAAGTCCATCCAAGAAAATTTCACCTTTTTTTGTTGGCCAGTGTAAGTTTTCTTCATTTTTCCCTAAATGGATGACCGAACTTTGAAGTAACTATTCGGCTGAATATGAAGTGATTATTCGTCAGAATATTCGGTATCTGGCCGAATACTTTGTAGCCGAATATTCGGTAATATCTGGCATTCTGGCTTCTTTTCAATTATTCGGTACATCCCTAATATATATATATATATATATATATATATATATATATAGTTAGTATATATGTAAATATATATATATATATATATATATATATATATATATATATATATATATTAGTGATGCAGGTAACATCCACATCCGCATTCTCAAAACATCCGCACATTACATCCGCACCCGCGCTTTTCCCTGCGGATGCTACGCGAATATTTATTGTCGAGATTTGATAAAGAATTTTATAATAAAAATACTTAAGATGAATCTCAACGCAAATTTAAATGAGAGACATGGGACTCGACTCAACTGTGTAATGATGAGTCATGATCTCACATCAGGAAGTTCATAATAATTTGAGTCAACAGAGTCACGTGAGATTATTGATGCCAAAAAATATCAGCGCCTCTACAGCTTCTGTCTCCGATGTAATACCATTAATCTCACTAAGGAAGAATTTTTAACCATCTTCAAATGAAAATGATGAAGGTTTAAAAGAATGAAAGATGTGATAAAACTAGAGCTAAAAATACGCTTTAGTTCTGTGGAAATTAATGACCTTCATACTATTGCAACTTACTTAGGTCCCCGTTATAAAGTTTTTTTTTGTAACAATATTAGAACAAGTTAAATCGTCACCTTGTGTTGCAGTTCAAAAACTTCCATTCGATTAGTATATTAATTCACCACCCATTAAAATGAAATAAACGAAATCTACAGAACCAACATCTTCTACAAGTAAATCAATAGCAGATTCACTGAAAGAATTGTTACAGTCCAGTAGTAATGAAGAAACACACGCATTACCAAAAGATGGCAAATGATTGAAAACTATCACCAAGAAAAACGACTAGATACTATCAGTTGTTGGAAAGTTAAGCAAAATGTTTACCCACGCTTAAGTAAACTTGCAAGGAAATATTTGGCCTGTAATCCAACTAGTGTTCAAAGTGAGAGAGTATTTAGCAATGCTGGGCTAATATATGATGAAACGAGATACAGACTCTCAGCAGAAAAAGGCGTAAAATTGATGTTTCTCAAGCACAACCTTCCTATATTTACATTTCAATACTAGTGCAAAAAGTATATAATCCTTTATAAAATCTCTTCAATAAGGTCGGAGGACGGGGAAAGAGGCTGTGGGGTGCATTACTTGAGTTGGGTCCCCGTTCCGCACCCTGGTAATACAATTATTTTAATAAATTGTGTATAAAACTCGAAATATATTAGACATATATATATATATATATATATATATATATATATATATATATATATATATATATATATATATATATAGTTTAATATATATATATATATATATATATATATATATATATATATATATATATATAATTTAAAAAATATATATATATTATATATATTTTTATGTGTTGGATAAAAAAAAAATATTTGTTTTTTTTTAAAAAAATAATGTTTTTTTAAAAAGACCAAAGGCAAAAATTTTTTGTTGTGTTTGTTTGTTAAAATTAAAAATTTTATTATCAAGTCTTTTTAGGGTATTTAGTATTAAAATACAGTAAATACAATATGTTAAAAAAGGGATGCAATATATAAAGTAGGTTTTTGTAATTAGTAAAGTTTTATTTGTGGTCTAGGGCATATAATTATTACATTTCACATGATCTGATTATTATTATTATTATTATTATTATTATTATTATTATTATTAATATTATTATTATTGTTATTATTATTATTATTATTATTATTATTATTATTATTATTATTATTATTATATATATAAGAGTTATATATATATATATAGAAAGAATATATATATATATATATATATATATATATATATATATATATATTATATATATATATATATTATATATATATATATATATATATATTATATATTATATATATATATATATATATATATATATCGTATATATATATATATATATATAGTATATATATATATATATATATATATATATATATATATATATATATATTATATATTATATATATATTATATATATATATATATAAATCTCCTTCATCTAATCTTTTTCCTCCCCCAAGACTGGAAAGGTGTAAGAAGTATCGGAAAAGAAAGCAGTAGAAGAAGAGGACAAAAGTCGAAAAGAGTCCAGCCTACCCTCCCCTCTGTGGCCATTACTTAGGCAAGGACTCGTCACAGTCAGAAAATCCACCCTATAGCTTCACGGGACTGCGACGGGACCTCACTATGGTAAATCGTCAGTGGAAGGGTATTCCTTGCCCAGGTGGGCTACAACCATACCCCCCCTCACAAACCCCGACATTCTCTCCTATTATGCACCTTATTCTCGCCTCTGCTAAACTCTTCACATTTCTGTCCTTCAGACATTTGTTTACTGACTAATCCACTTTTCTTCGATCTTCCAGCCGGTCTGTTTCCAACACACTATACATCCGCTTAAAAACCGACTATCAATCATCCTTCACATGACCAAACCATCGCAACATATTTTCATTTATTACTCTCGTTTACCCATTTCTTCACATCACACAACCCTAATATGTTCATTCTCATTTTATCAATTCTTCACACCTAGCATGATTCTAAAGATTGTCCATCTGAACACATTGAACTTTAGATCTATACTTCTTATTCCAGACCATAGTCTCACTACTATACAAAACACAGGTAACAAAATAGCGTCATGTAAGACCCCTAGCACTCTAAAGACTTAGTCCCTATACATTCACCAACGATTTTATTGCACCAGCCACCTTCCTGGCATCCAACATATACCTTAAATATTTAAACTCAGACACTTGTTCCAGCTGCTCACCATCTAACATAACTTCACACTGAGGACTGTCCTCACTCACAACCATAACCTTACTCTTATCTACGTTTACTTTCAAACCCCTCCTTTTACACACCGTACCAAATCTCTCTACCAATTCTCTCAAACTCTTCAAATTCGCCACACAAAACCAAATCATCTGCATATAATAGGTAGGGCACCCTCCACTCATCTCCATTCTCCATCATTCTAACACCATTTCCTGTCACGCCCACCTTCAATTCTTTCATAACCCCATCCATATACAAATTGAATAACCAAGGAGACATAACATAACCCTGCCTCACTCCGCTATTAATACTAAATAAATCACTTTTGGCACCATTTATTCTTACACACGCCTCAATATCGTCATACATTCTCTACTACTCCTAAACGCACCTTGTTCTTCACCAATCAGTCCTTCAGTCACTCGGCGCACTCTTTCGACCAAAATACCAACATATTTCTTCCCTATAACAATAAATCCACTCTTATAATTTCTACAGTTCCCTTTATCTCCTTTACCCTTATATAAGGGTACTATTACTGCTCTTCAATCCCTCGGAACTATACCCTCCATAAATGCTTTATTACACAACTTCCAAATCCAATCAATCAGAAACTTGCCTCCGCTCTTGATCATTTCACCAGTAATTTCATCTATAGCTGCAGATTTACCATTCTTCAACTATCTCACTCTACCCATTTCCTCTTCTTTGCTAATAACCTCATCCCCAAAATACCTATTCCTTCTTGCACCATCAAACCCACACACACAGTCACTATCACCTCTTCATTACTGCCAATATTATACAGATTTTCGAAGTGTTTTTTCCACACTCCCCTCACATCCATTTCATCAGTTACAAAAGCACCATCCCTATTCATTATTCTAAGCAGATTCCCCTTATTCTCATTCTTAACCTTTCGCGCTTCCTTCCAGAAGAGCTTCCTATTCCCTTGTATGTCCCCATTCATCCTCCTTCCAAACTGTTCATTTACCTCTCTTTCCTCCAACGTACGTACGCATCTTTTAGCATTTCTTTTTTCCTCCTTTATAATTCCCAGCATCTTTCTTTGAAACTTCATCATTTGCTTTTAGTACAATCAACCACGCTTTTTTTTTTTTTACTTTTAACCGCTTGCATCACCTTCATTTCACCACTCACTGTTCGCATTCTTACTTCCTACTTTAGCACACCCACATACTTCTTTTGCACTGCTAACAATTGCTTCCAGATTTATTTAGTTTCAGCTTGTTCACATTCAACTGATTTACTTGCGAGCGTTCTTACATACTTATCCATAATTTTGTTCACTAAATCCCTCACTCTTAATTTTAATTATCATCCTTCCGTATCACCTTCCTCTCCATCCAAGTCCCCACTAACTTAATTTTACATAGAACAACATAATGATCCGATAATCCCATTTCTAAACACCTCACTGATTTAACATCCAACATATACTTCAACAACTCCTTCTTCACCAACCAACACAAAATCAATCATACTTTTCACTTCGATACCATCTCTACCTACAATAAACCCTAGTATACTTATGGATACTCTTGTGTTTAAAGAAAGTACATTTACACACCACTCCCCTCACAGAAATCAATCACCTTCCTACCATTCTCATTTTCTCCTGACACCCCAAAACCACTTGTTATACCATCCTTTTTTTGATCATATATATATATATATATATATATATATATATATATATATATATATATATATATATATATATATATATATATATATATATATATATATATATATATATATATATATATATATATATACACTGTATATATAAAATCCGTATTAATAGTCAATATTTAGGCCTAGAAGGGTATTGGTAATACTGTATAATTTAAACATCTTTAATATACATAAAAGAGGTTTTAAAAAAAACAAAAAACATTTTGTTTTAAAAACTGTTTTTCTGTGCAAAAAAAAATAAAAACCGTTATTTCCACGACCGTATATGGATAAAAAAATATAAAGCTCTTGGTTATATATATATATATATAGCAGAAAGATATATATATATATATATATATATATATATATATATATATATATATATATATATATATATATATATATATATATCAGACATCCGCATCCGCGGATGTTAAAATCAAACATTCGCATCTGCATCTGCAGCTAAAACTGACATCTGATGCATCACTAATATATATATATATATATATATACAGATATAGTATATATATATATATATATATATATATATATATATATATATATATATATATATATATATATATATATATCGCAAGCACTGGTTAACTAAATCATATTATTCTCTACACTGCGGCGGTCGCGGCTCGCGGCTCGCGTATTCACATTCATCACGTTTATTAAAAATAAAATAGTGTTAAAAATTATATATATCATCGGCGACTCCAGTAACTTTTACTACTCGCTTCTCTCCTCTCTCTCTCTCTCTATATATATATATATATATATATATATATAGTTATATAATATATATATATATATATATATATATATATATATATATATATATATATATATATATATATATATATATATATATATATATATATATTTTTTAAAATAAACTTTAAAATAAATAAAGTAGTCTCTTCTTATTTATACTTAAAGAGAATGGCAACATCAAAAAGTAACTTTGAGATCCAAAAGGCAACAATTTAACAACATTTTATAGGCTAGATTCTCACGCATACAATCTCCGCTATTCGATTTGAGCACGAACAGTCACCTTTTTCAATGGATTGAAAAATAGCATTATTTAATAGCGATGATTCTTACACTCTTTGCTTCAATTTTATATAATCTTTTATATTTATTATGTAATATTTTCATTCATTTGGCCAATTTTTTCAAAAAAAAAAGAGAATTTTATCGTATTCTGATATTCAAAGTATCGATCGTTTCCTTTATAATGGTATCTCGCGATAAACAAATAGGTGTCTTTTTTTATAGTGTATATATATATATATATATATATATATATATATATATATATATATATATATATATATATATATATATATATATATATATATATATATATATATATATATATATATATATATATATATATATATATATATATATAAAGCCGTTTTCGTTTTTATATCTGGGCTTACGAAACGTAAGAAATGCTCGAGTTTGCGTTCCATTTTGTCAAACTTACCGAAAAATTGTAAGAAATGCATTCCAGACGTAAGGAATTTCCTTGCCTGTGGTCTATTTCCTGTGCTAGCTGAATTTAAGTAACGTTCTTACGAAAATGTTAACAAACAAGATGGCGGCGTGTTAGGCCCCGTCTGAATTGATGAATTTTCATTCAATATAATCAGCTTTAAATCTAATTTCTTCCAAATGGATAAACTCCATCACAAATAGTTGATCAATTATCTGTAATATAAACCATTTTTTTTATTTTTGCTTATTCCAAAACCACGTACTCTATCACGAAATCGCGGTCGTTTAAACTGGAAACTCGTGCTAAAACTGGGTGAGCATTTCTTATCGAGCGTAAGCACAAATGACAAAAACGAAAACGGTCTAAATTAAAAGCAAAAGGAAATACTAAAATTCATTCTATCAAACGCTTCGTATTATTATAATTACATTGAAGGAGATATAATTAAAGAATTAGAACAAGAACGCACGTATAAATATCTCGGAAATCCCAATTAATACATTACTTGGGACCACCTTTATTTCTATTTCCTTTAATCATAAAATTGCAGGTCTAAGGTCCCGCATACACAAGCCTTTGTTATTTGTTCTGATTGGAAGTTTTTCCATGAAGAAATCACCTTTCTCCGTAAATTTTCTAGCTTTAGCCTTTATCCCTCTAACATTTTTGATAAACTTGTTTACTCGTTTCTCGATAACACTTATCGCCCTAAAACTATAGCATATGATGTTCCTAAACTTCCTGTTTATGCTCGGCTTCCCTGAATTGGACCCCTTTCCAATGTTCTTCCCTTTCAGATTAAAACATTTTAAACAAAAACTTTCCACAATGCAAGTTTCTTATATCTTTTATTAACAATAACTCAATTGGCAGTTTCTTTAAGATTAAAGAAAGCATCTCCATGAACTTGAGGTCACATATCGTTTACAAATATAAATATGTAGACTGTAACGTCGACTATATATGTAGGTCAAACTTTCCAATAACTAAAGATGCGAGCCTTCAAACACATGGACATTTCCTTTCGAACTAATTTCTCCATCTATCAACCAGAGAGTTTAGCTGTCAGAGATCTCTATGACCTCAATAAGCCTATACCTCTTCAAAAATTCTCCATTTTTCAAAATGCTTCTACAGATGAAGAACTTAAAAATTTGGAATCTTTATATATAAAAACACTTAAACCTACACTTAGCATCCATAGGATTTCTTTGGCACTCCTGATTGCCTGAACTAATTGCCTGAATTTCGTGCAAAAACGAACACGATTTCTTATGAGGTTTACTTTTGTTTTGCAAGCAATTGGAATTAGATGCTGTGATGGAGCCCGTCGATTTCGGATAAACAGAAATAATTAAAAAATGGTTTATATTGCCAAAAATTGATCAACTATTGTGATGGAGTTTATCGATTTGGAAGAAATTAGATATAAAGCTGATTTTATTGAATGAAATATTCATCACTTCAAAAAAATGACGGCGTGGTAGGACCTACCACGCTGTCATTTTTTTGTTTGCACATTTTCGTAAGAACGTGGTAAATTCAGCAATCACTGGAAATAGCAATTATAGAATTACGGAAATTCCTTACGTGTGGTAAGCATTTCTTGCGATTTTGCGCTAAGTTTAACAAAAACGAACGCAAATTCGAGCATTTCTTACGTTTCGTAAGCACAAATGCAAAAACAAAAACACCTATATTAACATACAGTAGGTCAGATAGATACGGAAATTATCAGACAAATTGCGGATATATATATATATATATATATATATATATATATATATATATATATATATATATATATATATATATATATATATATATATATATATATATATATATATATATATATATATATATATATATATATAATGTATATATATATATATATATATATATATATATATATATATATATATATATATATATATATATATATATATATATATATATATATATATATATATATATATATATATATATATATATATATATATATATATATATATATATATTAAAAACAAAATTAGAAAAAGAAGAAATTCGAAACTTTAATTTCTAGAAAGGTTAAAGCTCGTTTCTCAAAGTCATCGAGTCATTGAAGAAAATTTTTATAAATTCTTTGTCTGATAGCAAGGGGCTGAAAACCCCCTTCTATCACACTTGCTTTTTCGTGAATGGTGCTGATAAGTTCAAAACCCAACTACCAACACCACTCTGCAGCAATGCGGGACATGGTACATGATATATATATATATATATATATATATATATATATATATATATATATATATATATATATATATATATATATATATATATATATATATATATATATATATATATATATATCGAAATCAATTTAAAGACGTAAAATGTGTGGTATCGGTTAAAGGTATCGGCAAAATTTTACCGATACCGATACCGATACTACTACTCTCAAAATTCCCGATACCGATACCGATACCGATACCTCAAAAATCGACCGATACCACCGATACCGATACCGATACCATGGTATCGGTGCATCACTAATATATATATATATATATATATATATATGATGAACAATAATGGCCCCAGAACTAAACTGAACCTTGTGGGACACCTTTTCCCAATAATAACTGATTGCTATTTATAGTACACATTGATTTCTATTCCAAAATGACTCTTTAATCTTGTACTACCCCACCTTATGAAAGGCTTTACTGAACTCTAAATACAGTATATTATATCAATTGAATTGTTAAGGTATTACATAAATTCAAAAAGACTTGTCTGACAAGATCTACCTTCCCGAAAACCATGTTCGGAATCTTAAACTATCTTGTTATCATCCAAATATTTATCTATTCAATATTTCAGTAGCTTCTCCAAAACATTTACAACAGAGATATTAAGATAACCGGCCTATGATTTTCAAAATCTTCTGTACTTCCTTTCTTTTAAATAGGCACAGCATATGCCATTTTCCATTCCTCTGGTATCTCACTGAATGTTATGGATTGTTTAAAAATAAAGTATAATGTCTTTGCTATGATGCTACTACATCTTTTCATAATTATATTTTATATACCCTCAAAACCCCCAGCTTTACTTGAATCAGTATGGTTCTGTAAAGACTTAATTTCTTGCAACTCGAATCCAAATTGAAAAGGTCTATTTATTATATTGATACCATAAACACTATTCCCCAAAGTATTATCCAATATTTCCTCAGTAAAAACTGATGCAAAATAAATATTGAAAATGTTAACAAATTCTTTTTCCAAACTTATTACCATTTCATCAATTTTAATTGGACCAATTGTGCTATTTTTACTTTTAAATTTATAAAAACAAAAAGTTTTTGGGTCTTTATTACTATTCCTTGCTAAATTATTTTTTTTTACTCTCTTTGAATTTCTTATGTAGAGGTTAAGTTCATTTCTAATATTCCTAAAATTTTCAAAATCTCCCTCACTACTATTACCCTTGATTTTTTTTATATATATATATATATATATATATAGTATAGTATATAGTATACATATATATATATATATATATATATATATCTCACTATCTTTATATATATATATATATATATATATATATATATATATATATACCTATATATACTGGCATTGGTATTATTATCAGTTTGGTATTGTCATATTTTTACTGATATCCAAAGAAAAATATTGAGAACCAATACCTTAAAATGAAGTGATATAACCAATACCAATACCAACATTTTAGCCAATACTGATACCGGAAAAAAAGGCCAATAATGTACTCCTAAGCTTACTAACTATAACAAAAAATGCTGTGAACCTTTATGAAGACAGAAAAGGACCGTAACAAAGAGCCTTAGAGACATATCCAAGAATGTTGCAACTAAACATGCAAGATTTAATGTACAGGAAGGTGAATCAATTTGCACATCATGCTTGAACAAGTTGTATCAAGTAACACAGTCTCCAACAACATTAAGGTCTAAATGTGAGACTGATTATGATGAAGTTGATCAAATAAGAGATAATGCAGAGAGTGATATGGACTCTCATGTTAAACTAGAAGATTTTAACTTCCAACTTGTGAATCTCAATGTTAGGCTACTCCAATTAAAGCATACAAGTTCTATTTATAGGTTTGTACATACACTTCACATTACCTTAGAATGATAGTGTTATTTAAATAAAGAATCACAAAATTATTTTTACAGCAAGTTTTAAAAGCTTATAAATCTTCCTAAAAATTATTTAAATTCTAACTGAACATAAAACTTTCTATTCTATATATTTCATTACAATACTTTTAATTTAAAATTGTGAAAAAGTTTTCTGCACTGCTGCATTATATTCACAACAATAAATGTTATATCATTTTAACAGCTGGAATAAAATTGAAAACTACTTCCACTCAGAGAAATGGATACAAGAAATATAAAAAGGCAGCTGGTAGCCTAAAAAGAATATTTGAGGAAGTTTAACAGGGTGGCCTGCCAGATGAAGACCACTCATCATCTAAAGTGCAGCATCGTGATAATTCTGAGTAAATGTACAAAAACCATACATCCATTACATAATGAATTAAAAAAAATATATATTTTATGAAACAAGTTTTGTAAAATATTTTCTATAAAAAATGTTATTATAATTTTTCTTTACATATAATATTTTGTTAAATATTTTTCAGGTTTGAGATTCTTATGAATTGGCTTGTTGAAGAGTTCAAAGCTACAAAATCACATGAAAGAAAACTGCAAATATTAACTGTCACCTTTGTCAATTAATAGAACAGTGCAAGTCTTCAACACAACTACTTATATGGTGAACAAATCAAGAAAGCTAAGTAAAGAATTTGGAATTTTAACAGAAATACCTAAGGTCAGTAAGGGTAGAGTAATTACTGAAGGTATGAGAAGGGAAGTAGAAAACTTTTACAACTCTTATGACGTGAGTAGAGTATGCCCATGGAAAAGTGTCTTCCTTAGTATGAAGGATAAAGAGGGACAGAAACAACATATGCAAAAGAGGTTAATACTTGGAAACCTGAAAGAAATCTATGAACAGTATAAGAAAGAATCTCAACATTCTCCCAAAGTAGGGTTTTCTACATTTGCAAGTTTGCGCTCCGAATACTGCATCATTACCGAAGCAAATGGAATACATTCAATATGTGTGTGTGTTTACCATCAAAATCCAAAACTCATGATATTTGCCATAGGATGTAATGACATCAATATCAAAATTTAAATTGAAAAATGTGTATGCAACATGAATAGCAAACAATGCATGCTTCAACAATGTGGTAAATGCCCTGGAATAAATGGCATTTTAAACTTTCTCCAATTTATGTTTGAATCAAATTGCAGAGATAGAATCAATTTTAGCCAATGGGTGCAAACTGATCACTGAACCTTAAAAGATGCATCCCTATCAATTGATGAATTTATTGACAAATTGTCAGGTCAATTTAGAAAACTAACAAAACATCACTTCATTCCAAAGAGTCAAAGCAATTACATCAAAAATCTTAAAAACAATATTCAGGAATAGGATGGAATAATAATAGAAGATTTTTCAGAAAATTATTCGTTTGTAGTACAAGATGCCAGTCAAGCATTTCACTGGACTAGAAATCAGGCAACAATTCACCCATTCATATTGTACTACAAAGCAAATACTAATTTATGACACAATACATTTTGTTTCATTAGCGATAGCTTAGAGCATAAAAAAACACTAGTTTATACTTTTCAGAAAGCATTATTGAAAGAAGTAAACAAATTGTTTCCAAATATAAATAAAATTCATTACTTTACAGATGGTTCAGTTGCCCAATATAAAAATAGATACAATTTCATAGTAGCAGAGTGGAATTTGTTTGCAACTAGCCACAGTAAAAATGTGTGTGATAGCATTGGAGGAATGGTAAAAAGGGTTTCAACAAAGGTAAGTTTACAAAGAACAACAGAGTATCACATCTTAGCAGCAAAAGATTTATACACATATTCTGAATGCATTCCCTCTATTCAATTTTTTTATATTACAACAGAAGAGCTTTTTCTCAAGCATCGTTTTAAGGAATCTAAAACTATCAAAGGAACTCATGGTTTTCACAAAGTTATACCAAAAAGTATAAATAGTCTTCTAGCTTATGAAATATGTGATTCAGATATTTACAAAGAGTTTAAATATCAAACAGATGAAGGGTGGGAAATCATAAATTATTGCTGTAAATTCAATGTAGATAATAAATCAACTGATGTTGAAAGCATAAATGGGAAATATGTAGCCTGCATATATGAAATTGAAATATGGTTGGGATTTGTAGAGTTGTGCAGTTTAGAATATCAAGATGTTAAAATTAAATTTATACATAAATTGAGTTCAAATGTATATTACTTTACTGATGTGGAAGACACATTTTGGGTACAATTAGAATAATAATTTATGTTATGAGCCAGCCAAATATTAAACCAAAAAGAAAAATTGAATACAGCTTTGATAGGAAGGAATTATTAAGGGCACATCAGCTCCAATTGTTATTATTATTATATTATCTACTTATATATATATATATATATATATATATATATATATATATATATATATATATATATATTAAATATATATATATATATATATATATATATATATATATATATATTTTATATATATATATATATATATATATATATATATTATATTATATATATATATATATATATATATATATATATATATATATATATATATATATATATATATATATATATAAATATATATATATATATATATATATATATAAATATATATAAAAATATATATATATATATATATATATATATATATATATATATATATATATATATATATATATATATATATATATATATATATACGGTATATATATATATATATATATATATATATATATATATATATATATATATATATATATATATATATATATATATTTAGATATAAAAAATAAATGTCTTACTAAAAGAGAAATAGTTTTTTTTTTTCATATATTAGTAGTATGGTATAATAGCAATTAATTAAGGTATATTTGAGAATGATACAAAATATGGAAGTATTAAAAATAAATTGTCAAAGTCAGCCAAAACGCTGATTTTGCATAAAAAAATGATTTTTTTTTTTTTTTTTTACCTAGAGGTGTTTTAACCTAACCTAACCTATCCTAACAATTAGATCATATTGATCCAAGTAAAGCTGCAGGCCCTGATGGTATATATGGTGGAATTCTGAAAGAGGGTAGTACCAGCATTGCAAAGGCACTGTATTTGATTTTTAAGCGATCTATAACATTTGGTGAGGTACCAGATGACTGGAAAACAGCATTTGTGACTATTTATAAGAAAGGTAGTAAGGAAGATTTGGGAAATTATAGGCCAGTTAGTTTAATATCTCTGGTTGTAAATATTTTGGAATAATGAAAGGTTCAAATAGAGAAATATTTAGAAGATAACAAGGTATTGTATGACTCCCAGCACGGTTTCAGAAAGGGTAGGTCATGTCAGACAAACCTTTTAGAATTTATGGAATACATTACTGACTGCATTGACTGAGGATATCCAGTTGATATTGTATATTTAGACTTTAGCAAAGCTTTTGATAAGGTTCCCCACATAAGGCTGATGAAGTTATTGCAATGTGGTATAGGTGGAGTGGTACATGGTTGGATTAAAGAGTGGTTGCGAAATAGAAAACAGTGTGTACAACTAAATGGCAATAAATCATCATGGGAAGTGGTGAAGAGTGGTCCCACATGGTTCAGTGTTGGGGCCACTATTGTTCCTCATATATATAAATGATTTAGACCATGGGACTTAAATGCAAAGGTTTCTAAGTTTGCAGATGATACCAAAGTGGCTACCTTAGTTAGGAATATTGAAGGATGTATAAAGATTCAAAATGATCTTGATAAAACTTCTTGGGTCAGCAGATAAGTTGCAAATTAATTTTAATAGTAAATGTGTAAGGGTTTTCACCTAGGTTACTCAAATAAAAGTTTTAACTACGATATGAATGGGATTGGCTGAGTCTGTGGACCAAGAAAAGATTTAGGTGTGATTATAAGCAGTAATTTGAGTAGCTAATCAGTGTTTCAGTTAGAAATAAGTTATTAAGATGTTGGGCATAAATCGTACTGTTGTTTAAGGTTATAAAGGAAGCAGGCAAACTGTATATTAGCTATGTTAGGCCAGTAAAAGAGTATTGTGCACAAGTTTGGTCCCCTTATTTAAAGAAAGACTTAGATATGCTAGAGTGAGTGCAACATAGGGCAACAAGGATGATTTCTAGGTTTGAGGGTAAGAGCTATGAGGAGAGGCTGAAGGAGTTAGGAATGTTTTCAGTAGAAAAAATTTTCTCAAGGGGGACATGATACAAGTCTACAAAATATTTACATCTATTGATAATACAGAGACCAATAAATTTTTCCTAGTAGAGCATGGACAGGTGACCAGGGGGCATAATAAGAAAATTATTAGAAAGAAAGCATGCCATCTTGATATAAGAAAGCATGCATTCAGTAATAGGGTTGTTAAATTTTAGAATGGTCTGCCACAGGAGGTTGTTGAGGGACTCGATTGCAATATTTAAGAAAAGGTTGGATAGGTATATGGATGGGTTGGGTATCATATAATATATTTAGACAAAGCCAAATTGGCGGGTTTTTAGTTACAGTAGTTATTAATGTTAGACTGCATGTGTGACCATAACTTAGTTATTAATGCATGTGGATGGTTTGGGTATCATATATATATATATATATATATATATCATTATTTTTGACTAAGCCAAATTGGTGGATTTTTAGTTACAGTAATTTGACAAGCCCTAGGGTGATTTGTGGATTTGCATGAGCATGTTTGGTTAGTGGGTTGACTGGGACAGTCTCGACAGGTCCATGTGGCTTCTTACTATCTCTATATTTTTAAATGTCTTAAATACCTAACATAACGTAACCTAACCTAACCTCATTTGACCCCTATAACAAAAATGAAAAAAAAAATCACTTCACCCGTAGAACATCTAATTATGTATCATAGAGTCCCCCTGTGAAATAATTTTTTTGATCCGACCTCCCCTTCCTTGTAGGCTTTAAGTCGCCTATTCCTATATAATATATGTGTGTGTGTTTTTAGTACTTCTACTAATTTCTCGAAAAAAACTAATTACATTTTTGGAATCAGTGTGTCATGCTTTATAACTGTGCAAATTTTCATTGAAAAATTCAATACATTTACTCTTTTTTTTTTTTTTTTTTTTGTTACTTTGCATTGAAATTTATTGTTAATATCATATCATAATATATGAAAAAATTTGAAAAAAATTTGAATATTCATATGTTCACTAAAACAGATAAGAACCTATATATATATATATATATATATATATATATATATATATATATAAAAATATATATATATATATATATATATATATATATATATATATATATATATATATATATATATATATATATATATATATATATATACCGGTATATATATATATATATGCTCAACTTTACATATCATGACACATTGGGAAAAAAATTCGAGGTTGCCAGATTTGGCCTCAAACTTGTAATTTTGCTACAATACTAATTTTTCTCTTAACATAGAAAACCAAATGTCGCGTTTTTAAGGGAAAGTAATATATATATATATATATATATATATATATATATATATATATATATATATATATATATATATATATATATATATATATATATATATATATATATATATATATTAAAAATGATTTACATACCTAAATTAAAACTAACATAACCTAATCAAATCTTATCATAACCTCCCTAATGTTCAGTTCGACCTAACCTGGATTGATCGTCATTGTGCTGAACCGCAACCCTAACCTGGATTGATAGTCGTTGCCCTGAATCGCAACCCTAACATGGATTGATCATGGTTGCCCTGAATCTCAACCCTAACCTGGATTGATCTTAGTTTCCCTGAACCGCAACTCTATCCTAGAAATTTTAATTAATATTATAAATACTACAAGTTTCACTACAAATACAGATTTTAGTATATATTGATTTATAGTACTGTAAAAACACCAATAATGTAAATTTGTCTGAAATTATACAATCTATATAAAATACATCTATAGTGAAAAAAAAAGCAAATAACTAAATAAATATTTAAACTTCAATTTATACAAAATAAGTAGTAGAATAATGGGAAGGGAATGGGAATACTTTTCCCGTTGTGGAAACTCCTTCAGCAGTATCTGCCTTGTGCATTATGTAAATTTATATACGCACACACACAGACATTATATATATATATATATATATATATATATATATATATATATATATATATATATATATATATATATATATATATATATATATATATATATATATATATATATATATATGTATATATATAAATAGTCATACAAGTTTTGAATCAGTATATATTTTCTGAAAAATTTTTCTAAGTTCAGAAAGAAAAGTTAAGTTAAGTTTTTTAAGAAAATTGTTTGGTGGCAAGCTTTTGGCATAATTCCAGAAGCTTGGCACTAAAGAATTTTCTTAAAAAACTTTACTTAACTTTTCTGAACTTAGAAATTTTTTTAAACTTAAATTTTTTTCCAGAAAATACACTGATTCAAATCTACATATTTAACATATATATATATATATATATATATATATATATATATATATATATATATATATATATATATATATATATATATATATATATATATATATATATATATATATATATATATGTTGGAAAAAACCCGTGGTCAGACCAAATTAACAATCCCGACCCAACCCCGTGGTTTTTTGTTTTTTTTGTTTTTTGGTTTTATTGGGCTATTTTTGGGCTTTTTTTTTTGTTTTGTTTTTTAAATTTCAAATTTAAGGAAACCACAAAATTATCAATAATTAATTTGCTTTATGAAAATAATATCATTTCATTATTATTCTACAAATAAATTAATAAGTAGGTGTACAATTTTCAAAATAAATAATTATTTTGGAAGCAGACTTTATTCAATATACACTGGGTGAATGAATGTCATTGCCTCATTGTAAAACTTTTAAAGGTAACTGGTATTACTATTGTTGTGTGTTAGTGATAGTCATAACATAACAAGCATTTCATAAACTTAAAATAATTAAGTAATCTATTTATATTAATATATTTAAACTTTAACCATTATCACCACCATAGTCTCATACGCTGGCAAGTTACCAACTTGCTCACTAAAGTTCAGTAGCTGTATTCTAAAAATTAGGTGATTCGTTTCATATCCTAAGCATGATAGGTTTAATTGTCACAAGCTGGCTAACAGGCAATAGCAGTATTTAAAACTCAAAGCTTGCAATCGGTCACAGCCCTCAGGTTGTCTGAATAAATGTCTGAATAATCAATTTATTATATAATTATAATTTAGGAATGCATTTTATTCAATACTAGATTTAGTTATTATTATTATTATTATTATTATTATTATTATTATTATTATTATTATTATTATTATTATTATTATTCTTATTATTAATTTTCTTAAAAAAAATTCATTAGTCTACCGAATAGTTGGAAGCCTACAGAAAATTCAAACCTCCATTATACCCCGTTCCTTCTTTTTATCTCATTAATAATAATAATAATAATAATAATAATAATAATAATAATAATAATAATAATAATAATAATAATAATAATAATAATAATAATAATAATAATTAGGATTAGTATTTAATAAAAATAAAGAAAGACTTACCATTTTGATCAATTTGGCTAAAAAGCCTACGGCATGCTCTTCGATCATCTTTTTAGAGGAAGTAAAATCTTCTTAAATCATTAAACTTTGCTCAAAAAATTTCTTTTGAACCAGTGCTACTAATTTAGCACCTCTGCTTTGATTGTTCATTACAAAATTATAAATTTTTTAACTAATAATTTAAAAGATTGAGGTACCAAATGCAAATACCTCCTTCATCACCAATGTCAGTATCAGAACTGAGGGCAAATTTTCGAACTCTCCCAAATACAGTACACAGATCATTGCTCAGACCGAAAAATGCATATCATTTAACACATGTAAAGTGATCCAAGTATTTTGGATCACTTTGGCATGTCAGGTGAAGATTTTCGCAAAATTTTGAACTTAGATTTCTTTGCATTTTTACACTCTTCACAATATATATATATATATATATATATATATATATATATATATATATATATATATATATATATATATATATATATATATATATATATATATATATATATATATATATATATATATAGGTGAAGATTTTCGCAAAATTTTATTTATGATTACTTTGCCTTTATTACTTTATATATATATATATATATATATATATATATATATATATATATATATATATATATATATATATATATATATATATATATATATATATATATATATATATTTTTCTCTATTCATCTATATATATATATATATATATATATATATATATATATGTCCATATAGGTCCTTAAGGAATATACCGGAACCTTAAAAAAATAGTGTATGAAATGTTGGTATTCCTAAAATATTTTTTACATTATATTAATTATTTAAAATAAAAAGACTTGTTTTTTTAACATTTTGGGCTTCATATAATTTCGATTTGGAAACATTTTTTATTTATTTTATTCTTATTGTATGTATGGCCCATTGACGAAGGTTATAGAAAAATTAGAGAAATAACAATGAGTATTGAGTATAATTTGAGTTGGTTTTATAAACATATATTAACGGAAATTGATGCAGTGAAATTTTTCCACAAATTTGAAATAATTCCTAAATTTAAGTTATGTTACACAAAACATAGAGAATGATTGGTTCCTTTTAAAAATGAAAATCAAAACACGGTGTGGAACTAGCAGAACTATGTTGAAATCGTATTCATGTGAATTTGTGTGGAGAAGGAAAATGAAGAAAAAAAAATTATTTCTCTAGAAGAGCCACAATCCATATCTCAAAAACTACAACGGCTACCGGGAAAAGGAATACATTGCTGGAATCCTGGCAAAATTTTACCGAGGAAACTGTAAAAAATCATATCTTGAAAACTACAAAAGCTACAGGGAAATGAAATACATTTTTGGAATCCTTGTAAAATTTGTTAGAAAATGTAAAAAAAAAAAAAATAAAAAAATAAAAATTACATTTTTTTTGGGGGTGCTGGGACATAGTATATATATATATTATTTAAAGGTATTACACGGCAATTAGGGGGTGAGCCGCCGGGGAACAGGGGGGGACGTTTTCCATACCCCGTAGGGGGAGGGGCGGAGGAACCCCGCGACACCCAAATACCAAAGAGCGGGGGTTCCGGAGACCCTCCTCGGAGGGGGGAATTAGTCCCACCCCGTAGTTCCCCGAAGGCCGAGAGACCCCGACCCCTGCCATCGGGGCGGTATACCCTTGGGTATTTTAGTTAAAAAAAGCAAAATTTAATAGAAAGTCTATTTATTTTAACGAGTACCAATAAAAAGGTCTCTAAATAGGCTCTCTAATCATATTACTATAATTATTAACAATAATTTTTTTTATTTTTTTATTTTTTTTACATTTTCCTATCCAAAATTTTACCAGGATTCCAAAAATGTATTTCTTTTCTGTAGCTATTGTAGTTTTTGAGATATAATTTTTTTTTTTTTTTTTGCATTTTCCGCACTAAATTGGACCAGCATTCCAAAGCAATGTATTCCTTTCCCGGTAGCTGTTGTAGTTTTTGAGATGGATTGTGGCTCTTCTAGAGGCTGACTATAGAGTATATATATATATATATATATATATAGCAGTATATATATATATATATAGTTAGCAGTTATATATATATATATATATATATATATATATATATATATATATATTATGGTATATATATATATATATATATATATATATATATATATATATATATATATATATAATGAAAGTGAAGCTAAAGTCTTAACCAACAAATTGTGTTCTTTTTATTTTTTCTTTAAAAAAATATTTTTGTATTACTTTGTTTGATAATAAATCAGGGTTGC